>BQNB010056836.1:0-38489 GCA_026074375.1 Tanacetum coccineum
CTAAGACCTGACATGCATATTCATCACAAGAAGCAACACCACTAAGATCTACATCCTAGGTTTCATACAATCATAAATGAACACAATATAAGGTTTAGCCAGGCATCTTAAAGATAAAGCAAGAACAGATAAGAATCACATAACAAGACATATTGAATGATTAAGATAGTCTTACTTGATTAAAACATGAATTGAAGGAAGTACAATAGGGTTTTCAGGCCCTAAAATTGTCCCTAACAGCTGCTAAACGAACTAGGGTTCGTCCTTTTCTTTTACTCTAAAGTTACACACTTATAACCCTAATTTCGGGTTTGTATATATAGGAAAATCGCTGCGACGGCGTCGCGTTTTAATCGTGACGCCGTCGTGAAAGAGAATATTCTAGATAATGAGGAGGGTCGTGCATTTTGACGCCGTCTTTGTATGAATTGTGACGGCGTCACGTGTAATCTGTGACGCCGTCTCCAGCTGCCGAGAACATAATCTTGAGAGATGTTGGTGTAGGTCCATAGTCTTGTCCGTTTCTTCTCCAAATGAGCCCAAGTCACGTGTATTTTCTCCAAATGCCTTCCAAATGATTGAAACCTGAAAAAGGAACGATTAAGTACCTAATTTTGAGGCATAAATGCATGATTTAAGGGGGTTTAAAGACCCTCCGAAAAAGTGTATAAAATGACACCTCATCACATATGAGAATATATTAATGACTTCAGTACATTCACATTATAGTTGACCCGTCTTAACATCTAAGACCACCATTACAAATTACTTGAATTTACAGAACCTAAACATATTCGGGATAAAGCAGGTGCAACGCACAGATTGAATGACTCGCATATCTTTATGTGATATAACTATAAATATAAAAGATCTGAAACCCGTTTAGTCAATTTGCAATCGTCTATCAACCCTAAAATACAAAAAACTCAAAAGGATACATCATTTTTTATATATAAATTCAGAAGACAAACGTTTATATTCTATCTAGTAACAACTGCCGTTTCTAACTAACCCCTTGGGTTGTTTTTTTGTTTTCTATTACATTCATAAACGGATTCATACGATTAAAACTAATTTTCAAAAAACCGTAGGCGTTCAACCTTCCGTTAACTCACCTTAAATTTTAAATTATTTTATACCTATTTACCTAACCATTACGTGTCACCTTTCAAATACATGCACCATCGTCATTTCACACCCCTAGCGCAACAACACATTACGCACAAAACAGCTACATACAACCTGTGTGCAACACACGGGTCTGAATGCCGCATTTTAATAAAAACTTTACTCAATTAGGTTATTTGTTACAGTGTCACTTATTTTCTATACATCCACATGCATAAATAGTGATACCTTTAAAAATTGACGATTCAACGTGTTTTCAAATATAAAAAAATTCTTATTTTATCGTGGGAAAAGATTAAAGAATGATTAAAAATCATTCAAACCCTAGATCATTCGCGCTTCCTATGTAGTTGTAAGACATCAGGGATATTATAGAGTATTGTGTCGTAGTAAGGTAGGGAAAGCCGAAATGAAGACAAAGAGTGTGAGAGGAGAAATGAAGAGAGAGAGCCGAAATGACGTTGAGATGGAAAGTGACCCGACGTGACCGTTAGAAGTAGTCTAAGTTTTCACATTCCAAAAACTAAACAAAGTAAAAAAAAAACGTTTATGTTACATGTGAAAAGTCTAACTATAGACTTATAACTTTCTGCATAGAAAAGGATAATTCTTAACCATTCAGTTTATAAAAGAAAGAATGAGAAGATTAGTTGGATTAAAATTCACTTCAATCTTTTTTTTAGAATATGTATCTCATAAACTGTAAACCGTTAATCTATATAAATTACATCATCGTGACAATATTTCAATAAAGAGGCATTTTCATTTAGGGCTAATGACTTAAAAAGTCATCTAATTTGACATTTTTTGTCTTTGAGTGTAGTCATCTTTTTTTCCTATTCTGTCATCAAACTTTCAAAAGTCAATCATTGTGTGTATTTTGTGACTATTTTACCCTTAGTTTTTCTAAATTTCGAAAGGTAAAATGGTCATTTTACATGGCTAAATAGTCTCAAAATACACACAATGATCGACTTTTGAAAGTTTGATGGAAAAATAAGAAAAAAAATAAGATGCTACACACAAAGACAAAAAGTGTCAAGTTAAATGACTTTTTAAGTCATTAGCCCTTTCATATACTTTCGGCAAACTTTTTTTATTATTTTTTTTGTTTTCTTCGATACACTATTTTGCTTGATATATCACATGCGATATAAGACTACTTTGTAAGTTTGAACAATTAACATATTATCGTAAAATGCGCATAAGTATGTGTAGAACTCCAATCGATTCATCATTTTTAACATAGAGAAAATCACATCCTTATTTTTCCAACCATATATCACAGTATCACACATAATTTTTAAACCTACAAATTAGTACAGTTTATTCACAAAAGTTGAAGATGATAGAAGAATTTTTTTAGAAAGTCAAACTCGTTTAATGTATCAAATGTGACATAACATTAATATCTAAGTTTAAACATTTATCATGCGTTAGTAAAATAAGCATAAGTATTGTGTAAACTTCAAATAATTCATTGCTTTTTGCATTAAAATTACACATATTAGCTTTACAACCATATATATAAAACATAATTTATAAATATCTAAATCAATAAAGTGTATTCATGAAAGTTAGAGGAAATAAAAGTTTTTTGAAGTCAAACTTGTTTGATGTAACATTAATATGTAAGTTCGAACACTTAATATGCTGCTGTAAAATGAGCATAAGTATTAGTATGGAACTACAAAGATTCAACATTTTTTGTATTAAATAGTACACATCATAAAGTTACCAACACTATATCATACATAATATTTAACTTCTAAATCAATACGGTTTATTTAAAGGTATTATGGTAGATGGTGATTGGATTGTCGAACCTGATCTTGTTAAACAAGAGTTTAGAAGGCACTTTACGGAAAGCATGATTACAAGATAGAGTTCCAAGAGTGAAGTTGGGTTCGGTGTATAACCTGTAAAAATGGTCGTGTTTAGCCTGAATTGAGCACCACTAGTGATAGTCTCATATTCATTCTCTAATTTGATTAAATGGCTCTTCCTAAATATGCCTAATGATAGTCTACATCGATAGACTTTGTATATCATTAGGAGTACACACTAAGCACGTAGAAATTAGGCTTTTCCTTAGTCAATCTAGACACAATGCACCTCACATATGTGCTTTAATGTTTCAAGATGATTACTTGTTCACATGTAATGTAATTATATGTCTTCGTGATCTTGATGCTCAATGTTTAATTGCTTAGATATTAAATGCATGTCCACTATAAAGGCATTTGTCTTTTTCTAGCAATTTAGATAAAATATTTCTTAGTTTATCTAAATGACACATGCTCCTAAATGCTAAATGCTAACATGTCTAACACTCCTCCAAGTAGGTTTGACAACTTAAATATTTCATCCGAAATATTCAAGTATCTTTAACTTGCGATCGCAAACGTTAAAGGTCATATCCGAAAGTTCATATTCAAGCCTTTTAAC
Source organism: Tanacetum coccineum (assembly GCA_026074375.1). NCBI lineage: Eukaryota > Viridiplantae > Streptophyta > Magnoliopsida > Asterales > Asteraceae > Tanacetum > Tanacetum coccineum. Next base: position 3,577 of record BQNB010056836.1, read on the forward strand.
AACACATGTTAAAATGCTCTTCCTAAAGCTAAAAGCTTACATCAACCTTCGCGTGACAAAGGTCTTACGAGTTTCTACATAAGTGATTCGTAGCATCTTTAATATACACACCTTAAGACTAAGTACTTTCACGTCCGTTAGTCTTTTCCATTCCCTTAGGAATGTCACGATGGTTTATCGTCATGCTCACCTCATACACAATGAGGATTGAACATTATCCATCGATCTTAGGATAGAAAACTCATCATAATTTGTCATCATTTCCTTCGCGACAATGTCCAAAAGGAAATATCTTCATCGAAAAAGTTTCGTCGGAAGACAACATCGTCGGCATCCTCACTAAACCACTCAAACGTGAACCTTTTTAAGTCTAGGTCTAGGAATGATGAAACAAATCTCATAAACATGTCATTCTCATTTTAATAGTCTTGTTACTATTAGATACATTCCGATAAATCTCGACAACTTAATCATTTCATCCGAAATGTTTAAGCATTTTTAATTCGTGAAATGCAAATTAAAATGTCACTCATTGTTCATGTCTAAGTCGTTTCACAAAAACCTTTGTCACGCCTTTATTATTATATAGATGGTTAATATCTTCCGTCCACATTTCTGTTACCACCTTTAAGACAACCTCGTACCTCGTCGTGTGATTGTTCTATGAACATTCACAATACTCGAGAAGAGCTACATAACTTCGCGGATGAAGTTCATCTTATGCTAACCGTCATCCGTCATGACATTGTCAAGCTCATCACTTCCGTCGTTATTTCTCTTCACCTATTCTTTTTATTCCACAATTTATGTCCGGATGAGCCCGAATTAGAAAGGAAGAGAAAACACACATCTTCACATATATCCTTTAATCAAACACTCTAAAGAACTCACATAGGTGATTCTTATTCACTAGAAACCACAAGATACACTTCTACCATATACTCAAACCTCATAACTATCATTCACTCTTGTTAGTGATCACTAGTTCTAGTACATCCCCAAATCACCAAAGTGAAATGAAAAACCGAGTCATCCTTACTACTATCAACCTCGAGTCATCCACCTAGTCATCTTCACAAGAAGATTCACCATGTAACCATTCCCCACAAGTGAATTTTGTAATGAAATGTGTCTCATCTTCATATCTCGACACTCATAAGCATGTGTGACTATGTTGTCAAAAGTCAAGTGAATTTCGTAATGAAATGCGTCTCATCCTCATATCCCGACACTCATAAGCATGTGTGACACAAAGAAGATATTCAATCTTCAAAGTGTTGTTGAGTCATCATAATATCATGTCTTTCATTTGTTCATTTCCGCTTTTGAGCAAGTGAAGAACACAACGAAGATATTCAACCTTCAAGTGTTGTTGAGTCATCACTATGTCGTGTCTTTTATTTGTTCATTCCATTTTTTGGCAAGTGAAATACACAAAGATGATATTCAACCTTCAAGTGTTGTTGACGTCATCAAATTGTCTCCTCAACATTTTTACTATTTTCACCTTTGTTCATCAACATTAACAACCATTCTACTAAACATTCTCACCAATGACGTCTCATCATAAACAATCATCATCATCATCCAATCTTCTCTCACAAATGACATCTCTAACAATACATACCATCCAGACATCAAAGGTAGCCAAATTGAGTAACACTTTCCAATGAGCACAATGTAAATTCATCTTACACCAATGCCATAACCACTCACTTATCATCATGAAACCATCTCATGAAAACAATCTCATCCCAATCAAGAATTAACCAATTCCTTACATTTAGGACTCTCCCACATCACCATATAGTTGCCTACATCCTCCATTCCACTATCTTACCATCAATTCACATGTTACTCACACTACCAAACTCAAAACACACCTCTCCATCATCAAAAGTAGAGAAAGCTAGTTGATGACATTAATCAACTACAAGACTATCAACCTCTTAGCCATGCATCTTCTCCCAACAATCAATAACACATTCTCTAATAACTTACTCTCCAACTACCAAAACACCCAACAAACCTATATTCAACACTTCCCTTTCCATTCACGCTTCATTCTTCGTTTATGTTTCTCTCAACCAATATCATCCTTTTTCTCAACATTTTACTTACGACCTAAAGTCTTAACGATAATGTTTATTACTTAAAAACCCAAAATGAAAAGCATACATATGCGTACAAATATCATTGAGGATGTAGGAATCTTCAATACAAACTTAATCTTTCAAACCCATAATTATCATATGTTAATATTACTTTTCCATATGATACTGAAAGGAAGTCATTCTCTATAATAAGACTTGTGGTCAAGTCTTAGTCCTAGCATGTGTAGTCGAATCTTATCATGGTTCCTTTAATAAAAAAACATTTCCATGTCTTAAGCATTAATCATTTTTTCCTATATTTTTAGGTTGTTGTCTTTAGTGCACACATTTAGAGTTGCTTTTACCTAAAACATACTTGATTTGTTACACACTTAATGTCTTGAATATATATCTATCATCGTCATCATTATTTTTTTTATTATATATTTATATATATATGTGTGTGTGTGTGTGTGTGTGTGTGTGTGTGTGTGTGTGTGTGTGTGTGTGGGTGTGTGCATTTTTCTTCTACTTTGTTTTGTAGCGCTTTTACGTTAATAATTTCTTAGTGCCCCAATCATAGGGGGAGCATAACATCAAGGGCGCATTTGCTAATTGTCACAAGACATTACGTTTGCAACGTTTAAGATATCTACACTTTATTGATATGTGTATTCATACCTATATATATTTTATGTGTGCACGAAATTAGACATTGATGTAGGTTAAGAGTTTGCAGCTAATTTGATCCATGGATTCGCTTGGTCAATATTCAAGGGATGTCATATTTATAAGGGATTGATAGTATTCAAGACTTCAACTTAGGTGATGCAAGCTCGCCTCTTTGATTGAAGAGTTATAAGTGTAGTGAAAGTCTCGTCTAGGAGTCACACTTTTTGTTTCGACAAAAGGGGGAGAAGAAGTGTAAACAAGTAACTTATACATTTTACTATGAGTTATAGTTTACATATTTTTTCATCATCATGATAGGGGGAGATTGTTGGTAGAAATATTACGATAATTTAATCTATACATTCTCTTCTTGTTTGGTGATGACAAACATTAACTTATATCAACTTAAAGTAAAGTGCTTAAGTTTACTCGTTTATCACAAAATCATCAATTCGTCACCATCTTTCGACGTCTCAAAGTTTTTCTTCAACAATAAAGTTAAGTTCGCACCGACGTACATTCACTAAAGGGATGAAAACAACTCAAACTTTAATTGTTGAATCATCAAATGAAATTTTTTATTTTCCAAACCCTTGCATTTAATAAATTGGGACAAAAATTTTTAAAATATTTTGACAAAACATTTTGGTATTTATAGAAATGTTTTATTCAAATAAATATTTTGATTCAATTTTTCGACTAGAAACGGACTAGAAAGTTTCCAGAATAACTTCCCCACAAAAGGACAAAAAAATAAAGCGTCTGAAAAAATGGGCGGCCCCCTTTATTTAATTAGGGGATCCAGCCATAATAAGGGGACCGACCTTGTATAAATCTTGGGGACCGCCCAACTATAATTAATTTTTTTGCCTATAAATAGTGGATTGTTTCCACAGATTTTCTCACCTCTTTGCACAAAGTTTTCTCACATCTAAAACCTCATTTAAAATCCTTTCCTTTGATCACTTAACTTATTATAAGTTTTTTATACGAAGTTATGTAGGCTAGTTAGGGCATTCGTGACATGTCTTACATTCACAATGTATAGATCGAGTCTATGTATTCCAAACTTGTGTAATTGCTTGATCATGGTGATCATGGTGTGTATTGTAGTTAGATCGTGGTGATCTTACCAAGTAGTGTTAGATAGTTGTGATATAAGTAGTGTGGTGAAGTGAAGTTGTGAAGAAGTTGTGAAGTTGTGAAGAAGTCGTGAAGTTGTGAAGTCGTGTTGTGATAGATTGGTTCTAGCTAAGATTAGAACTCGACATTTAGCTTTGTGTCATAAATCGGTGTAAGCAACGTTGTGTACAGTTTTCTCCGCCTTAAGGGAGCTTGTTGACTAGTGAAGTAACTCTCGAGTTGGGTACTCGGGGAGTGGAGTAGGGCGAAGAGGTGCTTCGTGATCGAACCACTATAAATCATCGTGTCCGGTTTGCATTTCCTTTCACTTATCTCTTTACATTTATACTCGCATTTATCGCTTTATATTTATACTTGCAATTGTGTGATGTGTTGATTATATAGTTTTAATTATGTCTTGAATAAATGTGAATATTGTGTGTTGGTTTGTATTGTTGTAAATCGATGTATTAATATGTGTATATAACTCGTATGAACACTCATCATATTGTATCACGCTTGATCGGTAATTTGATACGAAACATTTTAAGATTTTTAATGGAAACGTATTCACCCCCCTCTACAATTTCCATAGAAACCTCATCATCTACCAAGTCAATAATAGAAGAAAGAGTCAAAATAGCAATAAACCTGGAGTATCCAGAACAAACAGTGATGATTGGCTCCACCCTCACCGAGGAAGGCCGCAACAAGTTGTGTGGACTACTCCAGCGCAACTCGGACATTTTTGCCTAGAATCTCGCAGATATGACTGGTGTCTCAAGACACATTGCGGAGCATCGTCTAAACATACGGGAGGGATGTTCCCCGGTTAGACAAAAGAAAAGATGGAAAGCGGCCGACAGAAACCAGGCAATACAAGAGGAAGTTAGGAAACTCGTCGAGGCAGGAATAATGAAGGAAGCACACTAGCATGACTGGCTGTCCAACCCAGTAATGGTAAAAAAACATGATGACAGTTGGAGGATGTGCGTCGATTTCAAAGATCTAAACAAAGCATGTCCAAAAGACGGTTATCCGCTACCGAAAATAGACTGGAAAGTGGAATCCTTATGCGGATTCCCTTTCAAATGTTTTTTAGACGCATATAAAGGCTACCATCAAATACAAATGGCAAAGGAAGATGAAGAAAAAACCGCATTCATCACAAGCCAAGGAATATTCTGCTATACGAAAATGCCGTTTGGTCTGAGGAACACTGGAGCAACCTATCAATGTCTGGTGGATAAAGCGTTCCATAAACAAATTGGCAGAAATCTGGAAGTGTACGAAAACGAAAAAAGACGAAAAATATCATAAATGTTACATTTTTTGAAGTTTTGAGAGAAAAATGTGACGGAATTGCGATAGTTCCAAAGACACCAACACGTAGTAACAACAATCACGATCATCCATTCCTTGAGTGCATTTGATATCCGAAGATTCTCGATCCAATCCAACCAATCCGAGTGAGAATTCAAAATCAGGATGGACATATCGCACCAAATACGAACCAATCTCCATATATTTGAAGCCACTTCGCAATAGAAGAAGAGATGCTCATTTGATTCTACCCCATTTGAGCAAACTGGACATATAATCGAAGTAATATCTAACCCTCTTCGTGACAAATTCAAGCGATGAGGAAGGATCCCAATTAAAAAAACATTTTTTTTCCTTTTTTTTTTTTTTTAAAAATCTCCAAAGAAAATATTTACCTTTAGTGGAAGAATTTTCTGTACCATCGTGTTTGGCATATCATTCGTTGAAAGCATGAGATGTCAATGTGATTTCTTGCAGCTCCAACCGTAAAAAAACCTAGTGCTACCAATATTCCAACAAAAAGTGTCCTCGCCTTCAAGTCTCGTAATCTGATTCAAATCATGCATTAAACGAGCCAAAAGATCACTACTCATGCCCATGACTTCTCGCCTCCACTGGATAAGGGAACATACCCACTACAAACGTACGCGAAACCAAAAAACACTAGGTTGCAAATCCAACCTACAAAGTCTATTGTACTGTTGGCATAAAGGACTTTCAACGATCCAATGATCCTTCTAAAATCTCACATGCGAGCCACAACCTACTTTAATTCTCAATGTTTCTTTAGAAAGAATGGCACTAGAATGTAAAAGATTTATGGACCCAAATTTTTTTGCCCATAAACCATTAGTGTTGCAACTTTTTAGATCTAGACCCGCGTCCTCTTCGTGAATAGCTTTGATAACTTTAACCCATAACAAATTCGGATTAGAAACCATCCTCCACCTCCGTTTTTATAGGAGAGCAAGATTGAAAGCTTTCAAACTACCGATACCCAAACCTCCTTTTTCAAGAGATGCCAAAATGTTTTCCATTTAATCCAAGTAAATTTTGTCGACACTCCTATTAACTTTTTTTTGAACGGCGAATTTTATTGAAACAAAAAGACTAGCAAGAAGCTAGAAATTACAAAGTAACAAGATGCGGGTTTTTAAGCCAATCTACCCAACTAAAAGACTTTTTACATCTATGTTTACACCAAATGAAGGATCGGGTGACTACCTCCTCAAATATAAGCGCCTTCGAAGGACAAGCCAAACCAAATTGCTTTTGTTAAGAAAATGTCCAAATGTACCACACAAGACATAACATACGCCTTCGAATCTCTTTATGTTTAGAATGAAGACGGGATACTAACAAAAACCATGTCTAACCTTTCATCTTAAGAGGAAACCATCACGACATCAATTCTCCCAACCTAAGCAATACTTGCGACAATATCTCTCTAGATATAAGGGCAAGTATAAGAAAATTGACTAGATTGATTCCACATCTTTTCGCATAATCGGACATAGAATCGAACTAATATCATGCCTCTTTTAGAGATGTTCAACCGAGTAGGTATGATGTCCAACTTAATCTTCCAAGTGTGAATATGGACTTTAATAGGCCACAAGATGGTTATCCAACGGGTTTTGGAAGTGACCCACTGGTAACGAGTTTGCGTCAAGGAGATTCTAACCGAAGCGACTGTAAATCGCCTTATCCTTTCTATAGGACATCTCCATCTATCTTTCGAATCTGAAAAGAGTAATCCCTCCATAATAGTCACGAGCTGATATATTGTAGCTCTTCCGCTCCAGCTCTTGGAGCTCTACGAAACGAACACAGAAGATCATCATGAGATAACTTCATGCCAATGAAATATTTTTTTGAGTTCCAATGATTACATTTGGGGAAGTCAGATTGAAAGTATTGTGGCCCCTACATTTGTTCCTCCAGACCAAAAGTTACTAGTGCTCCCCGTTGCCCATTCTTTCTATGAATGATCCATCAAATCAGTCCCTTGTCTCTGAATATGATGAAACCTCCTTGACGATATCCACCATAAGGCGCGGGATGGTGACTTCGAACATGTTTTACCAATCTTTCGTCTTCTACATGTATCCCTTTAATAATTTTGGTACACATAAGCTGATTTGTTCGTATGCAGAAACGGCCATCCCATTTGAATAAAAGAGCTCTATTTAAGAGCATAGAAACCGAAAATAAAGACCTCCTTTTCTTTAGAAGCCAAAAACTCTTATTCCATTTAACCCGATATTGGCTTCTTTCGGTTATGTCCGATACCATTAAAGAAATGTCATCTAATGGATTCCATATTTGAGAAGAACCTTCGCAGGAACTTTGAATAAGGAATATGGTATGTGGCATAGAAACCTAGGTCAGATTTCAGAAGAGTTAGCATTCCCCGATAGTTAAGGTCTTCAAACTTTCATTTAGATAAAACGAGTTAAAAGATTATTGACAATCTCGCTTCACTATTGAAATCAGAGCCATATGGCAGGCAACTTTGGAACCTAAATACGAGAAAGGCACTTGAAGAAATTGCACATCTAATTTTCTTGCTGCCTGATCCTCCTGTACGTAGAAACCGAAAATCCCCGGGAGTTTACTTTTGAGCTCGTTTATCCGTTAATAAACCCGAAGTCGTGATTAAATACAGTGTCCACACACGAAGAATAGTATCAATATTAGCTTCGCGCCAATGGACCTATGTAAAAACCGCGTCTTCCGAATTGAATGATGAGAAACCTTTGAAGAGAAGAACCAACTGATAACCTCTAAATAATCCTTGCGTTCCACCCTCTTTGCATCAATGATATGTAGGGACTATCCATGCATCAAATGAAACAAGAACGGCGACCAGAGAGGGATCACCTTTGACTTTAGGCCTCTATGGAACTGAAATTCCTTAGTAGGACTACCATTCACAATAACCAAACCTTTGGAAGAGAGTAAGCAATTTTAGATCCAACCATACCACTTCTCACCAAATCTGAACCTTTTTAAAACATCATCCAAGTAATCCCAACAGACCAAATCATATGCCTTTTCAAAGTCTACCTTAAATATCATCGTTATGCTTATTTTTCATCTTACAACATTGAATTAAATCTCATTTAAAAATGATGTGGACCATCTAGAATATACTCCGGTTTCGACACAAAAGTGATTTGACATCGGTACCCCAACAACAACTCATACTAATTTAAATATATTCATCTGTGGATACTAGGTCTTCCAAAAACACTCTAATTCCAAAGGTTTGCCAAATCTTGGCAATTATCTTGTAATAACTTCCAATTAATGTGCTAGGTCTGAGCTCTATCATCATTTTAGCCTCTTGAGTCTTTGGTTAGAGTGATTAAACGATGGAGTTTGCTACCTTTAGGAATTTGTCCATGATTGCAAGAAGTATTACACCCGCCTTATACCTCGTCTTCTTCACATGAAAAGTCCATATATCGACGATATGAAGCCTAATGTAAACCATCAGGTTCAGGCGGCGATTTCATCAACCCACAATCCCAAACGCTTTATTAATCTTCTCTAGAGTAATCTCATTTTTAAAACCATTTGTTGTTCGAGGCTACAATTTATTCGGGAATGTCCAATATGAAGACGATAATCAGGAGGCTTATTAAAACGACTAGCAAAATAAGAGAGAAACTCATCTTTTACTAGAATAGGAGATTCGATCCATCTACCTTCCACCAAGATACCACGAATTGCAAGTTGGTTTCGTTTTTTATTTAGAACCCCGGGGATAAATACTTCAAATTTTCGTATCTACTTCTAATCGCCCTTTTGATTGTCGCTGTTTTGAGCCAAATCCCTTCGTAAACATCTGCTCTAATTTGACAAAGTCCTGAATTGATTTAAGGATCTCCATGCGTTTAGAAATAAGAGTCGAGCTGCCCTCCCCCTTGTCCAGTAGCAAATCAATTTTGGACAGCTCTTCTTGTAAGCATTGCTTATGACTTTTTGAGTTTTCTTTGTTGGCTTTAACCCACATACAGAATTTTATCTTGAGATACTTTATTTTTTTCCTTAACATTGATATGGCGTTAGAATCGGTCACTTCTGATGAATTCATTCCATGTGTTTGGTTCACAAAAGTATCGAACCCTTCCAATTCAAACCAATAATGGAAAAAAAATGATACAGGAGTAAGGTCCATTATCACGATGGGACTACACAATAAAATTGGCCTCTTATGTTGGTAATAAGTAACGGTATCCAAAGTAATTGATTGAACAGTTTAGGACATGTATTTAGTAAACCTTCAGAAATAAGAAGCGGTTGAGTTTGTCATCTTAGATCCATGATTTTAGGGAAACCATGTGAATGTGCAGACCTTTCTAGAGGGTCCTCCTCAATCTCAGCGGATGAAATAAAACAAGTGAAAGCACTTGCCCTTCTTGAGCATTAAATTAGGACATGTGTCTTTCATCTTGTTGTATCGCTACTTCATTAAATATCATCCTTCACATTATGATTACATCAGCCATTTAAGGCTTTGAGAACAGAAGAATCAAGTAGTCCATAACATATTCTTTTCACGTACTCTTGAGGAGCATTATACAGAGAATACTGATTAAATTTCTTACATTAGGCGCCTATTCCCCTTGTATAATCACAAAGTAAATCTTGAGATTCGTTGAGTGTGCTTACGAAAAATCTAGGATCCCAATACAAAGAATAACTCCCGAATGTTCCAACTGGTACGAACTTATGAACAAATTCGAATCCAAAGGTTAACCCCAACATAGTGTTGAATATGAAAGCTCAATATCTCCTCCATTTAGTTTCTTGTAAGGATCACATAATTCACCTTTGGGTTTTTCACATTACTCCCGGTACCCAATCTTTTTTAGCCTTTTAGGCAAGGCTTTGGAAAGTTAATAGACAAAAAATGCATCGATTCCATCATTCGCTCCTTGAGAATAATGGATGTCGCCCAATGTTGGTTATGCATCACTCCATATTGGAAACCCATTGTTTGTCACACACTTGTATTAATTCCTCCATGAGTTGAAGGATTGATCCTTCAGAATGTGAAATGTCACTATTTTTTTAAAGTGTCTGAGCAGTAGTTCTTTCTGTATCATTCTATTTAGTCTGTGAATGAGGTGAGTTATTCATTCGTTACTGATTCCTGCCTCACGTCTTGAAACCTTATTGACCCTGTAGTTATCGACTTTTTTCCATATCATAACAACTTTTGAAGCAGATTTTTTTTTTTGAGCATCCACATCAGTTTCTGGAGTAAAGCCCGGGGGGTATTTCAAGGTATCATCAGAATTGGGAATGTCACAGTAGGCACTCTTTTTCTTATCAAGTAAATCATAGATATTGAAAGGGTCTTCCGATCGAGTTTCCTTCTGTACACTATTACAACCTTCTTTCACCTCAACAGAAGCTTGCTCTTTCTCAAAGATTGTTTCGGCCACCTCTTCAAGATCACTCTCTCCTTCCACATTTGGAGTAATACGCAATCCTCCATTTTCATCAAATGAACCTTCGTTACTCAGCTCGTCATCTGACTTACTATCTTGATCAATGTCTTCTTCAAAATCAGGCATCCAACCAGAAACTTCTTTAGCCCGTATCCAAAATGTTTTACCTTGGATAATGACTTTAAACGATTCATAAATGTTCTCAACTAAAGTCGTTTTGATACAAACTCTTTTACTATGAAGGTAACCATCTTCCTGTTCATCAAAATCTAGCAATTCCCCCCACTTAGAAGTAATACGAGAGAAGGTGTTTTTGGACCATACTTTAAGTGGTATACCCTCGATATCAATCCACGTAACTCTTTCATCAACGAAGAAAGAATTGGATGCTTGAAGTAACTGAGCAAACCATGAACCAATGCCCACCTTTGACCTAAACGTCTCTTTTGCACCTTCTGAAGTGAATACAATCATCACCCAAAAACCTCCCATATATTTGAGTTTGACATTAACAAAACCTTCATTAGCTAACACCACGTTCAAATTTGTTAAAGAAGTGAAGTCCTTGACTTTACCCAACAAAGCTAAAGAATAATCCGTCTTATTAGCATACGTTTCATCAAGCACAATCGCCGGTGAATCCTCCTTCTTATGAAACTGATGAGGTCCAACATTAACGACATGTGCATAAGATTTAGAGTTCACATTCTCCCCACTCTCCTTATAAAAATCCTTAGGAGCACTTTGATCACCCTTATTATGTGACGATTGCGAGTTATTTTTATTCAACGAAGGTCTTTGAAATCTCGCAATATTAGCATGAAGTTTAAAACGCCCAACCCAAATAGTACAAAGATTGTTAACCAAACGATTAACATCAAAGATCTTAATAAAGCGAACAAAGCCAAACCTTTTACCAGCTTTGAACCTCCTATCAGGAATAAAAGCATCAACCACAGTTCCATATTGTTTACATACCGTCCATAGCTCCTTAGCAGAAAACTTATCCGAAAAATTCGTGACAAAAATAGATGAAGAAAGTTTAGCTAACTCATCTTTCTTTGATCGATACATCCCCATAGCAGATCAAAACAAACAACGGAGTTATAAAAGCAAATCTCGAACAGAAAGATTAGGGTTTTAAAAATAAGGTTTAAAAGAAAAGATTAAAAAAATGATCAAAAATCGATGAAAAATTAGGGTTTGGAAAATCAATTAGGGTTTGGGAAGGTGAAAAAATTGAAAAACGATTGATTTAGATCCAAAAAGATGAAAAAATTGAGATGAATTTGATTCATAAAATTGAGATTTGGTTAAGTATGAATTTTAAATGTTAATAATTTTGAACCGCGGTCTTATTATTACCTTTCGATTTTGGGTTATATTCCAACCTCGTTTTTGTGATTCGCACAACATCAAAATATTTGTTTTGACTATGATATATTTATGCGGTGAAGACTGAAGAAGATATCATAAAACACCATAAACTGTTGCTACCAGTAAAACAAATAAAATAATCTGAAAATACTGTTCATTTCGATACTACCAATGTGAAGATATTATTTTATAAAAACCAATTTTCAAAATTAACTTTGAACTTTAACCTATTTACGATTTTTTTATAAAACAAACTTTATTTATCAATTAAAGAGCGCATATCTATCGATTTATTCGGAAAAAAAATATCGCTGAAAAGATCGTCGAATTGCGAACAAAACGAGCCTAATATTGAAATGCTTTCGTCATGGTTTCGATTTTATAAAAATGTTGAAGTTTAATATATGTATTTAAAAAACAATTTTCAAAACGCACCCTGAAGTATGCTAAATGTTTTGCGGTTATCGGTTCGTTGTAAGATGAGTCGTTCCGCGCGCTCCGCGACAGCGCGAGGGTGACCAACCTCGTTTATATGAATTATCAAAAGATTAATGAAAGTAAGCACAATTTAAATCAAGGAATATGTTTAGTGCAATTGAATAGTAATGCACTATATTTAGTGTCTTTTGTTTGATTACTATTCATTGCACTAAAATAGTGTAAGGTTTAATGCTTACATTGAGAGCGATTTTAATACATTTTACATGATTTTAGTGCAAAAATTAGTACGTACTTTTTGCACCAAAATAGTGCTAAATGTATGAAGATTGCTCTCCAATGTATGCACTAAATATGATACTATTTTAGTGCAATGAATACTAAACAAGAAAAAACATTAAATTTAGTGCATTAGTGTTATTACCCTAACTTATATTTTTCACATATTGCATTCTTTTGTATTTTTATTGATTTAAAGTATATTTAGTGCAACACACTAGAGTAAAATCTTTTTAGTGCAAACATATTCTTTAAATATACTTTTTTAGCAATACTATAGTGCAAATCTTTAGTGTTTACACCGGAGAGGCTCTTATGCTAGTAGTAATGGCAACCCAACACTTGACCAAACCACTTTTCCACCTCAGCGTCATATTAGTTCCTCTTTTTAATACCAAACACGTGACCCTAAGCTAGTAGCAAGGCGCCCACAAAAATTAATTAAATAAAAAAATACACAAACCATATACATAAGTCCGGTTGCTTGGTCAATCGAACCACACAGAAAACAAAGGAGGGGGGGGGGGGGGGGGGGGGGGGGGTGGGGGGGGGGGGGGGGGGGGGGGGAGGGGGGGGGGGGGGGGGGGGGGGGGGGGCGGGGGGGGGGGGGGGGAGGGGGGGGGGTGGGGGGGGGGGTGGGGGTGGCGTCCTCTACGTGAGACTGACCGAGGTTTGGTATCCCATTACGACTAGTATTAAGTGAATTTACCCAAGACTTTTAGTCTAGTGGTATGTGAGTTTTCCACCTACCTAGAGGTTGTGGGTTCAAGCCTCGCTGGAGGCATTTGTAAGATATATTATGAGATAGGTAGTATAAGGTGTGAAAAAAAATTGCCGTTATAAAAGAAGTATCAAGTGAATTCAATCGAATTTTTTCCTTCATTACCAAAGGCCTTGTGTCCTAATGATACCCCATGTTGTGTAAGAAGTTCCTCAACCACATGGTTACGGATTCAAGTCCTGCTTAGGACATGTGAGATAGTTTGTGGTATAAATATTGTGAGATAGTTAAAACTTGTCGTTCAAAAAAAAAAATTCTTTCCTTCACTGCATACCTATATTTAGACTACTTCCAATGGAGAGTGAGAAAGCCTTTTTTTCACCATGTAACGCGTAAGGCCCCATTGGGGGTGAGTTGGGTGTTGCGTGATACCAAGCAAAAACAAAGATGAAATGACATTCCCCCAACCCAACTAGCTAGTCTTATTCCAGTTCAAGGCCAGGTTCAAAGTCAGACGTACTAGTCATCCCCTCTACCGAACCACGAATGCATGATATGTGTTTGGTCAAGATTAAAGCGTATGATACGTACTAAGAACCCATAGTCCATTTTGCTCATCAAAATGCCATATTTGGATGTTCTAAAAACTACAAGACATGCATAATGAACCAGCCTCATAGAAAAAATCAAAATGACCACAATTAAACATGCTTGCCAGTTTGGACTCGTTACATTTGAACTAGTATAGCATAAATAAGAGATGCATGGACGTGCACCAATATTCAATAAACTTACGAACCAATAATTGTTTAACATACTACCAACAAATACTGAATTAGACTAGTTTGTCAGGATTAAACCAACCATGATCCAAAATGTGCTAAATCAAAATCACATTGGAGATACAAAGTTAAATGCATTATGAGCGCAGTACAGTGGCCAACCGTAAATTAAACTCTCATCAACCAACAACACCATGAATAAGCAATCTCAAGTTTCATCAGAACCACTAAAACCATAAAGTTAAATTCATATCAGGATGATGTTCGATGGTAGAGTGAAACATTTAGCTTCCAAACCAGAGAGAGCCTACAAAAAACAGCAAAGATGAAAGTTAAAATGATCCTATGGATGTATGGCTTAATTGATATTAGAGCAAACTAACGACAGAATTTGCAATCAGTTCCTTCAAAACATAAAAAGATATTCAAAATCATGAATGAATTGTAACTTGTGTATGTAACAAGCATTGCTGATGCTAGTTCATACCAATGTATTGTACGTATATGTAGAATCATATAACATTGGGTATATGTAATGTGATTCTAAGAAATCAGACTTAATCAAGTAGTTGACAAGTTGTTGTAAGAAAAAATGTTTTATCGCTGTAAGAGTCATTTTCAAAACAAACGTCTAACCTTTTTTGGACTACACATCTTTGATGTCAATTATGTATAATATATTCTAAATTAACTCTCTGTCTCATGGTTGTTAAGATCCCGATCTTGATCTTAGGATCTTACGATTTTAAGAAACTGCAAAGCAAAAATGATCCGGATCGTACGTAGGATCTTTGCATGGTTAGGATCTTATAGGATACCGATCTTGACCATAGGATCTTAAGATCTACTCCGATCCGATCTTACTTTTCTCGAACCATGAACTAAAAAACTACAAATTTATGAGTTGTGTTTCCTAGATATTAAAAAACAACAAGTTAATCTTCTTAAACATTTCATAATTATAATTTACGAAAACATTTTTATAAAACATTCATATAATTTTTTGTTTATGATATATAATAATTTCTAGATTTGTATAATATTACAAAGACTATTAAGAAAATGATATTATAATAGGATCTTACAATCCTGATCCGATCTTACGATCTCGATCTTGCAAAGACAAAAACGTTCCTGGGTAGGATCCCGATCTTGAAAACCTTGCTCTGTCTACTTCCCCACAACATAGAGTCAAACTCTTAAGGTTTGTCCAACTAATGCCACCAGTTGGTTTCAATATACATCCGAACAAAATCAGACGAGTAAAGTTTGAATTGATGAAACAAATCTGGTCTAAGTTATTATGCTCATATACTAAACCGATATTCTTTAATATGAAATGAACCTCTTTCACATTAAGATTAACAGCGTAACGAATCCATTCAATCACCAGAGATTTAAACTGGATATTGTATTTGGTATTAAGTTTGAATTTGTTGAGATTTAGTTGGTGTTGGGCAATAAACAAAGATGCCGAACACCACAACAAAGCAAACAAAAGTAGACAAAGCTCCTAGAGGCCATTAAAGGCTTCTAGAGCCTTATGGAGCCCATCAGACTAAAAACGTAAGAACACAAATACGGAAACAAAATACACACTAATTTATAGTGGTTCCCACGATTTATGTCAGTCCACTTTTGAACTAGAGAGAATATTATTACCTTTGGTGCTTCCCAAGGTTACATCTCAAAGCCTGGACTAACTACAAATGGGCCAATCCCATCTTCTAGAAGTTTCTGCTCAACGTGGAGGGAGCCTCTTACCGCCTGTCGGAGCCTAGCTTTCGGAGCCTATATCTCGAAGCCTAGACCAGTCTCCACAACTCAACAATCTCCCGCATGGAGGTTGATCACTTCTCTACTCTCCATCTCAAGTAGTTCCAGTAAAGCAACATCATCACCCCTTCAACAATATCTCCATTCCAGCTCTCCATCTCAAGTAAGTTCCTCGCCGATCATTTACTTACACGTGTGTACTCATGGAATTAGTAATGTAGTGTATTTAACATAATATATACATTACAATTAGGCTATGTTTGGCACCTGGTTTTTAGGGGCTACTAGGGGATCGAGTCTTTAAAATAAGGTAACTTATAAAATAACCTTTGTTTGTCACCCAATATTTTAATTTGGGTATGTTTGGCATCGGGTTTATCGGGGCTTAAGCCTTTAAAATAACACACTCATAAGCCTCCAAAAGCCCAAACCATTAGAAAACGACTAATGGGGGATTATACCTAGTTAAATTAATTAAATACCTTTCAAAATATAATGGATTATCATGCAAAGACTAAAAATATATGTGAATTCCAATTTCTGTTTTTTATTCGATTTTACATTAATAAGTTTCAGCTTCAACTAATTCGCAAACAACTTTATAAAAATATAAGCTTCAACTTTCGATTTAGTATAAGCTTCAACCACAACCTAACTCTAACCCATTGCGCCAAATATACTTAGGTCACGTTAAGGCTAAACACATACACTTTTTGAATTATCTTATGCCTGTGGTCTCAACTCAAATCTTTCTTGTTAATAAATACATTTACACATCATCCACCTACTCTGTTAAAAAAAACATCATCCACCTACCACAATAACTACAATAATATCATTTTACAATATTTACACATCATCCAACTACCACAATAACTACAATAACATCATTGTACACCAAAAACCACACACATGTAAAGTGAATTTTTTTTTTTTTTTTGAACGGCGACTTTTATTAAGAAAAACTAGCAAGAAGCTAGAAATTACAAAGAAATAAGAGACGGGTTTTTATACCAATCGTCCCAGCTAAACAAAACTCATCCACCTACTACAACAACGACACTAATACTAATATCATCTCTCTCTTTCTCTCTCTCACTCTCTGAGACATAAATTTTCAAAAAGAGAAATGCTAGATCCACAAATGTTTTACAAAAAAACATCCATAAAATGACTTGTCACCTAATTTGTGGTATCCTTTCTCTTCTTTTTAGATTCTTCTTTTTTATACATCCAATAATATGCATGACATGTCATTGTGTGGATGTTTTTGTGTAAAAATTTTGTGGTTCTAGCATTCCTCTTTCAAAAATGCCTACACATTTCTTCTCTCACTTTTCAACCACACATGTTAGTGTTTAGTTTAACTACTTATCTTAAACTTTTGCCTATATTAATAAAAATCTATTGACCTCTTTAATTTTTCTAAACAATGTGTGTTTGTTTTGTGTTTCATGTTTTGTGTATCATGTTTTGTTAAGATGTTTGTTTTAATTAAATGTTTGGTTTGAGTTATTAAACTTGCATACTTGTAGCTTAAGTGTTGAGATCATGGTTGGTTAAGTCAAATTTTTGTGAGTTTTTTATAAAAGTTGCAGATTTATTTGTTGTCATATCTTATAAAATTGTGAATTTCTTTATCTTAAAAATATTTTTCTTAGTTTTATGCCATTTTGCTCATATGTACAATTTTCCTTGTAGGAAGGAAGATCAAAACAACGAACGATTGAGGCACATGTGGTTAATGTAAGTCAACTGTTTACTATGCCACTTTAGATACCATCATAATAGCGTATCAATCTTGTAGTCAAATACTTTTTTTTTTCATAAATCAAGCAAACACACTTGGATCGTTCCAAAAACCATCATGTCTAGAGGTGGATTCATTTCATACATCATTTATATAGATTTAATTTGCTGTGCATTTCGAGGCTTCATTGATGCACTTAATGAAAAACAAATGAATTTCCGTCTTGTAGAAATTCAAAAGAATGAATTGAAAAACAAGTTTGAAGAGTCATTAAGGCGAATGGCGATGGAAGTAAAACAACAACATTTGGTTAGTATAAGGGGTGTGTTTGTTTTACATATAAAAAAGAGTAAACTGCAAAAATCATCCCTGTGGTTTATAGTTTGTGACACTAATCGTCCCTAGCCGATACTATTGGCACTATGCATCCCTGAGTGCCAAATGTCCTGCAAAAATCATCCTTATTATGGATGATTTTTGCAAAAAGTTTAACAAAAGGTTTTACAAAAATCATCCCTCTAGGGATGAATTTTGCCGAACGTTTTACAACTTAGGGATGATTAGTGCCAATAGTATCGGCTATGGATGATTAGTGCCATAAACCACAAACCACAGGGATAATTTTTGCAATTTACTCTATAAAAAAAGTCTGACTGCCTCTTACCGCTTACTAGTCAGACGCGATAAGAGGCCAAACTTGTTTGTTTTTTCTTTTCCATTCAAACGCGGTAAGAGGTTACACATGTGACTCGGTAAGATGCAGTGGTAATCTCTGATTGCCTCTCACCTGAATATAATCTAACAACGATCTTTTTGTTTTCCCTTTTCTAAACATAAACAAGAATACCTTATAATTCTTTTGTTATCTCAAAACATAAACCAAACCAACCCATTGATCCTACTTTTCGTGTTATTTTCTTGATTGTCTCGTCACCAGGAAGGTATGTGTGTTCTTGGGTTTTGGTTATTCAAAGATCAATGATGTGTTTGTAACAAAGATCTAAAAAAATCTTATACACACACTCACAAAACCTGAGAACTTTTTCTTATGTTTTTTCTTTTCAGTTTCTTTGATAAGACGGTTTGGTAGGAGAAAAGTTGGGTGTCGTCTGGTTTGTGTTTAATGAAGACAAAAGATAGAAAAGACCTAGGTTTACGGTTGGTTTTAATAGTGGGCTTGTCATTTGGTTATTGGTTTAGTTTTGGTTTGGCAATATAAAATATAATCTAAAGGCCCGAATCTTGTATAAAATTTTGTGTGGTTAGATTTAGGGGTGTTGATTGGTTCGGTTATTAGTTCGGTTCGGTTTCGGTTTTCGATTTTTTCGGTTAGTCCGCTCACCCCTAGTTAGATTTTGATATAACTTGAATTACAAATCAATATTAGGTTGAATATTGACTATGTTTAGTTACCCGCAGAGCTAGTTTATGTGAAAACGTGAAAGATTGTTAACCATAACACATTTGTTGATAATGTATACTTAAAAAACGAAAAATTAAAACCATTCAGACAATTATAAAAAAACAAACAACATTATTTCATTCAGATTCAAACTTTATAACCGCGAGGTGGTAGTCAGATTTAGACCAAAAACATCTTAATGAAACAAACACACCCTAAGTCAATCTTAAATTCCTGCTATATTTCGTTTAATTCCTCTTTTAGATAAACATCACAACCTTTGATCGTCGAACAAGGTAGACATTGGTACCTCTGATTACTTTGCTCTTGATGTACTGCTCAACTGCCTCACTGTATTGAGTTCAGAGTAAGCATCTTTCTTTTGTACGTTTCAGGTTGCAGTTTCGAACCTATTACTTATTGATTTGGGTTTTGTCAAACCAAAAACAATTAGTTAGCACATTAATTGTTTTCGGATAAAAAACGTAAAGAAAAAGTTGTTTCGAGTTAACCCTACCCATCCCATGTTGACCAATACTAAATGACATTAGTCATAATCCATTAATGACCCGTGTGACCCGTACATCTTTCCACCTCAACCCAATGTCCCCCTACTAAAAGTAGGTATTTGGGTATAAAAGTAGTTTTTGGTAGTCGGTCAGTGGGTGACTCGGAAGAGGGAATGAAAAACCTAAAAGACAGATACAAGTACATTAAGGGGTTGTTTGTTAGAGGGTTATGGAATGAGAGATTAGGAATCATCTCATAAATAAGTGTTTGGTTTATTAAATTTTGTGATTTTTGGAATGAATAGTTGAGTTGAAACTCATAGACCCATTTCATATCATATAGGTAGGTTTTATGATTTTATTTTTCTCTCTTTAATAAATAAAGCTACATATTGATTTGCTTTCTTATTTTTTGTCTTCTTTCACAATATATAAATAATACACAAACCCAATTTATAAACCAAATAAATCTTTTAAAAGTGTCATACCTATTTCTATTCCACTCCATACCAAATCCGAAACCCATTGTGATTTATGGCAACACACCAAACGCCCTCTAAGAAAACTTCACACTTTTAATTGTGAAAACTAAAGCTCACATGAGTGTGAAGGAGTCAAATAAAAACTTCACACTTTTAAATGTGAAAAAAAAAAACTATAAATTTCATGGGTTTTGCTAATATGTGCCCACTGGACACATGCTAAAGTGAATATAAAAGGAAGGTTCATGTTGATTAAGTCACAAAATGCACATAATTAAAGTAATTTTTAGTTATAATGAACGTTTATTAAATGCGTTTTTTGATATAAAAAAACATATGTTCATTTAATGCACGTTATCATGTGCCCAGTGAGCACATATTAGCAAAACCCAAATTTCATCACATTTTAAAGTGTGAGAATTTAGAAACACCTTTGCTTAGAAAAAAAACTTGACACTTTTATATGTGAAGAAAAATATAAATTTTATTCAACTTAAAAAAAAACCTCACTTCTTGACACCAGTTTTTTAAACATTAAACATTAGTAAACAACAATGATGGTCACACACATTGTTCATGCATAAGTTAAATAAAACAACGAAAAAGTAATAAAAAACATACGTACCGGTTGGGGCAAACTAGAAAACGTCTACATGGATTTGTGAGAGTCCATGACGTGAGTTCCATCAATGGGAGCTTGCACTTGCACTCAGCAGGTATGGGTTCTTGATAATCAATTGCAGCCACGTTGAAAAATGTTCTTGATTTGTGTTTTCAATTTAGGGTTCTTGATTTGGGGTTTTCAATTTAGGGTTCTTGATTTGGGGATCTTGTAAAAGTATATATTGAAAAAAGTTGTAAGGGTTATATAATTTGGTACAAATGGGCCGGGTAATAAAGTATTCGGGTTATGGAGATGGATAATTAGCCACGGTGGAAAAAGAAGGAATAAATTTGGTAAAAAAAAAGGAAAAAATGATGTGGAAATTTAGCCTGTCAACTTGGTAATATTAACACATAACAAACAAGTTCGTTGGTGTAGGTAGGACGAAATTTAGTTCGTTGGTGATGTCGGGACATTTTTGAAAGTTCGTGGGTATTTTTCGACTTTTATCCCATAAATAATGATAAACACGTTAAAATATCAAAACTTCTTTTAAAAACATTACACAAAAGAAGTGTTTTCTAATCACAACTTACAATCTTACAAAGATACAAAACAACAACAAATTGATATTATTGGTTTTATTATGTAAATAATAACATTACAATATATGAATACAACAGATGTATATATACTTTCAGGGCGGGGCGGGTTGGGATCTTATGTCCCGTCCCCACCCCAAACCCAATAAAATTCCCCGTTAATGCCCCGAAACCAGCCCCGTAAACCGATAAGGATTCCCTGCCCCGCCCCAAAAACTTCGGGTTTCAGATTACCCCATTGGATTCGTGTTTTTTTGCCATCCCTACTTTCTATCACGTGTTTTGCAAAGAGTTTAAACATCCACTATAGGTTCGAGTTTAATGTAAACAATGTTATTTTTTAAAGAAAAACCCATTACAAACAACCTCATTTTTTGGTCTTCTAATGCACCACATTTCGAAAACTCTCATCTCCACTGCCGCAAAAAACATACACACACAGATCACCTGCTTAAGGTGTAATCGGATCTTGTTACGGTATTTACGAGTGGTTTCACTCTTGGTGGATGATTTTAAAATGGGAGTGTTTTTAGATGGTGGTAATTTGTGTGGCACAAAGTTGAAATTAGCCTTACGGATTAAAACCTTTAAAAAGTCAAATATGCCCCCGTGAAAAAGAGGGTCCAAATGTGAAAAGGTTCATACTATGGTGGTTACTTTTATCATGAACTCATGTGCACATATGTTTCAAGGGCACATATGTTTCGATGTGCGGCCACATTTTTCATGTGTTCACACGCGCCTATGTTTGTCGGTATTGTGTTTTTGAGAATTCGAAGCGTTTTGAATGTGCGCCTGAATACTTTCAATCGCGCTTATTGTTGTCTTCTGTGATATTTCATATAAATTAACAAGGCATGCTTGATTAGTGTGCTTGGTTACAGCACATTTATGTTCATGTGTCATCACCAAAATTGTTGATTTTAACGTGGCGTTCATCTTATCTTAGCGCGCTTGGTTAATACGCTAAAGACCATTTTGGTGAATCACTCATGTGCGGTTCATTTCAATAAGGTACTCCTAAAGTGCTATGAATTATTGTTCACTTAAAAAAATCTTTGTTTTAACTCAACCATGTGTAAAAGTAGGTTTGAAGTAAATATGGTTATCATAAATATATACTTTGTATAGTACTGCTCAAGTTTTAATAAAACAAACAACCCCAAGTGCTTCCCGCCATTTTGTTGTCTTGATTTTCCCGCCAAGTGCAAAGCGTGAAAGTACTATTTTGCCCATTTGAGTTGACTTTACACTTTATGCAATAAGGACACAACAAATAGGGAATTTACACGTATCCCAAAAAAAAACTTATATACTAAATTGAACTAAAAGTATACCTAGTTTACCAATTTAGTTCGAATATCATCATATTATCAAAATAAACCTGACACACGGGGTATTTTAGGTATTATGCGCCAACAAACACGCCATGCTTTGTCCTTTACTTAATCAATGTGTCGCATAATAAGTGCGTTATGTGCCTATAAATAACAAATGCGCCGTGCTTTGTTTTATGCGTGTTTTGCTTTCTTTTATGTGTGTTTTGCTTTGATTTAGAATCATAAATCACATTAGTTCGAATTTACTTCAACCACCATGGTTTGTCCTTTTCTTTTATGATCGTGCTTTGCTTTCTTTTACTTCAATGAATCATAAATGCATTAATTCGAATGTCCCTTTCTTTCTTTTATGACTCTGCTTTGCTTTCTTTTACTTCAATGAATTATAAATGCATTAATTCGAATTTACTTCAACCATCCAATTGAATATGATCCAACTACTCATTTTAATATCTCCATTAAATCAACTCAACCATCTTCACCAAAAAAAATAGTCTTGGCCATTTTGTGAATGCGCCTAGAAAATGACATTAAACTCTATATGCGCCTAGGATACACTTCGAATGTGTCTAATTTGTCTTTTAGTTTAACACATGCGCCTTAAATGCGCCTCACTTTTGTGTTTTTTTTCATTTTAACACATAATGCGCCTCAAAAGCGCCTCACTTTTGTCTTTTTGTGTTGAAAATGCGCTTAAGGCTGTTTCGTAAAGGATGTGGATGCCAATGCCGTAAGGCTGTTTGGTTTCGTGATGTGGTTACTGCGATTTGATGCTTTGAAATGTAATATATCAAAATTGGAAAGATATATGCGTTTTTCTTTCTTAGAATGAATATGCAAAATGTGGAAGGGAGGATTTACAATCTACTTTGAATAAATATTTTGGCTATATCGGAATGTATTGTGTTAACAAGCTCTTTTTACGTATTGTTATAGATTTGCCAAAGGGGTTTGCGATGCAGTTGTGGCAAAATGTCTTACGGGTCGGCCGAAGACGATAGAGAAAGCACAAATGGTGTTTATGCTTTGGGTAGAGTTGGAGGCTGTAGATGTAGTCTTGGTATGTTTCGTGTATCATCCATTTTCATTACTAATTTTTTAAATCAGCTACAGATTATCTCGCATAAAAGTTTCAATTAACATGCTCTCGCTTTATTAATTTAATCTAGCTTGGATGTATAGTGCCTAGTTATATGAGATTATGAGCATGGACCTTCTTTTGGGTCATATAAATTCTGTCATTGCATAGCTTCTTTGTGTCACTTTAAATATGTAGGGTGTGTTAGTAGTAGCGGTTAGCAGTAGTTAGCATTAGGAGGCACTAAGCAATTTATAAAAGTGTTTGGTAAAATACCTGTAAGTGTGATTTTAATGTGTAAAATGACGTAACGCTAAATGCTAAATGCTTATTCAAAGAGCATTGAGCAATTAGCGTTTTTATAATTTTATAAATGCTAAATGCTTTCTTCCAAACAAGCTTTATAATAATAATGCTAAATGCGAAACACTAATTGCTCAAAAATGCTCTTAAAAGCTGTCTTCCAAACATACCCGTAGTCAAAATTGTTTCCAAAAATGTTTCCTTATTCTTTATCGAATTATTTGTTGATAGGATGCTATGGAGAAAGCAATTAAACACAAAGTTGCTAAAGCTGTTGTTCTTGCCATAGATGTCATGTTTCAAGCCTTAAGGTTTGAGATTCATTTTTTGTTAGAAGATGTATATATTATGAATGGTTTGTATGTTACTTTATGCTCCGCCCTCTATGATTCTGATGTCTTTTCTCTCAATAACCAGTGAATTTGGCTCCAAAATTGTGGCACCTCAGAGACTATTAAAGATGCTTCCGGAACTCTTTGATCATCAAAATCAAAATGTTCGAGCTTCATCCATAGGGCTAACGCTTGAGCTTTGTCGTTGGATTGGTAGATACCGTGTTAAATCTATGTTCGAGGAAATGAGGGATAAAACGGTATGTTGATAAGCTATTAATGTTTTGCTTTCACTTTTTTTTTTGAATTTAATAAAAACCTAACTTTTAGCTTTTTCCTCCCTTAGAAAAAGGAGTTGGTGGCTGAGCTTGCCAATGTCACGGGGTCTGCTAAGCCTACTCACAAAATAAGGTTTGTGATTTATTTGAATTAAGTTTTGCATGTTAGATGGTGATTGTTTAGTAAACAGTTACTCACTCTAGAAATGTCAATACTAATTACTACAAATACTTGGTTCTTTTTTTGTCAGATCTGAACAAGACAAGGAACCAGAATAAGGAAGTTGAGACAGAGGCTGCAGGCTCTGGCCCTTCTGCCAAGAGTACGTGATCAACTCAAATGAATTGCTATAAACTGTTAAGATCAGACAAAGATAATCAATGGCAAAAGACCAGCAACAAAGATTCAGAACATGGCATAGATCAGAACATGGCACAAGAGGAAACAATATCACATAGTGGGAGCAAATAAGCTGGCATTTAACATTATCAAAAGTTCTGATGATTTACAAAGGAGGTACAAGTTGTATATATAGTGAATAACCGACATACATAAAGCTTAAGTATAAGTGGTCTGAGCGAAAAGAAGCTATAGCTGAATTGACGAAGCTTGCTTCAACAAAGAGGATTGCTCCTGGAGATTTTTCAGATATATGCCGTACACTTAAGAAGGTGCTTAGACATATTTGAATAAATTTACCCGACGTCCCCGAATCATTTTGCAATTGCTATCTTTGCAGCTTATTACGGATGAAAATATTGCTGTTGGAGTAGAAGCAGTACAAGCCATTGGGAATCTTGGTATGGGATTAAGAACGGATTTTTTCTCCAAGTTCACGCATTATTCTTTCCCGTTTTACTTGTAAGTGTGTACATTCTGTCACGCCTTTTATAATTTTATAGGGTTAAGGTGGTTGCATTTTATATAGTAGCTTGTAATGTTTGTTATAGGAAAAATTGAAAGAGGAAAAACCTGAGGGAAGCACTTACTAATACTCTCCAAGCAATCCACAAGGCTGGATGTGTGACACTTGCGGATATTGTTGAAGGTAGGGTGTATACCTCTAAAAATGTATATTTTTAGAAGCTATAGCAATCTTCTATTTATCAAGTTTAGCATCATACATTTGTGTTTTACGGATGGCTGCTCTATGAGCTCCCCTATGTGGCTTTTGTTATAATTTTATTATTGCGCTAATATCAAGCCCAAATGGTTTTACAACAGATATTAAAGCAGCTGTTAAAAATAAAGTTCCACTTGAGCATTCACTAACACTAAATTGGGTGTCCCATTGCATCGAAAAGAGCAACAAGGCTGTCATTCTTAAAGTGCACAAGGACTATGTTCCAATCTGTATGTAGGTTGGTGAATTGGGTTCGGATATGATATAATTCTTAGATCATATTATTTTGGTTTTTGTAGTGTCTTAATGACCGGACACCAGATGTCATGGATGCTGCATTTTCAGTCTTGGCAGCAATAGCAAAGGTATACCTTATATCTTTTTTTATAGCTATCAGCTCATAGTTTTATTTAAATTTAACTGCACCTTAGATCATTTCTCTATTTTATCTTTCTAGTCGGTTGGCTTGAGGCCTTTGAAAAAGTCGCTGGAGAAACTCGATGATGTCAGGCAAAAGAAGCTTCTAAAGATGATTGGTGTTTCTGGAAGAGGGGCTCCAACCATGACAGGCTCAGGTTTAAAGGTGTTTATTTTTTTATTTTTTTCTCTCAAACTAGAGTCACTCATCCAATTGTTACATTTACTCATTTTTTTTTCTTTTGCAGCCGTCACATCAGTAGGTGGAGCGGCTTCATCTGCACAATTGTGTTTGTTTTATCTTTATTTTTACTAAGACAATACTATTCAGATATGATAACATTAGACGGCATATATACATGTTACTTTTGCTTGTAAACTCATACTAAGGTGTATTTCTAATCTTTTATCTTTTTTTCTTCAGGTGAAAAAGCTGCTCCTATACGCACGGATGAGGCAGGCTCGTCTTGTGCTCCCTCAGAGGTTTGATTCAACACACACATGTTGTAATGGGTTAAAAGAAAACCATTGCAATGAGGATCTTTTTATAGGGGGAGCCATGATGTGTGTTATTTCTATCAAACCACATGAATAGGCGCATTTAACTCATTTGCCTTTTATATGAGAGGCAGGAGAAGGATGAAACCCCATTAATCCTCCCCAATGAATCTGCGACGTTTATATTACCGGTGCTATAAAAAAAGAATTACTTCCACATCAAGTAGAGGGGATCAGGTGGCTCTGGGGCTACATTTGAAATAAGCATGAGGGATCCTAGGTGATGGTAGGGGAGTGGGTAAAACCCGCCAGGTGTGCACTTGTGTTTGTGATTATTTACACTTGAATCTCTTTACACTTTGTGATTTCTTAAACCCGATTTGTGCCATTTCAGATAGCGGCTTTTGTAGCTAGTCTATATGAATCAAGCTTGACCAACAAGGTTCTCCTCGTTTCCCCAAAAACGCTATTGCCCCAATGGTCGGCCGAATTTTTGAAAATGGGTTTACCGACGAGCAACATGTATCATGGGGAAATAAAATAGAAGAACTCGAGGAGTTCAAACAAAAGGTAGTTTACTATACTTTCTTCTGCTTTAATGCATACAAACGCTTAACTTGTGGTTTTAATTGTGAAACACAATGATATCCTTATAACAACATACAACACGGTAACCGTAGATGCTGAAATACTGTCTTCTTTGGCTTTTGACTACACGTTTCTCGATGAGGTGGAGTTTGTGTTTATTGTTCTTTTTTTTATTAATATTTTTTTTACTAAACATTCAATAAATAGGGGCACGTGATCAAAAATTCCAAATCGCAAATTTAAGCCAACATCAAAAGCATTCCATCCCCTCGTCAAATTATAGTAACCGGAACCCCATACAAAACAAATATGAGGTACACATTTAAAAAAAAAAAATGTGTCATGTGCCATTTAGGACTTGTAATTTCTTTTTGAATTGTGTTGTAACTTGCTGTTTTGGCGTTTATGTTTTGTTATTTACGGGTTAGGTTTAAAAAATATGTTGCTTATTAGCTTTTGTGTTTGTTTTGGCTAATAGCGTCGGTTTATGGCTTAAAAAATAGTGTTTGTCATAAGCAAAGAAAAAAGAGCGAAAAAAATTAATCCTTAGTTGGCCACGAAAGTTCACATGTGATGACTCCGGGATATTTAAAAAGATAATCGTCTTGGGATTAGTTGGCTTGCAATATTAAGTCGAAAATAAAAAATGTAAAAATATGAATTTTGTGTTTATACAATTTATTTATTATATGTACAAATGACCGTTTTAACGATTTTAAGTTTTTAACTAGGAAACATTTATTTTTTGCACACAGTGGGTATGTTTGGTGAAATGGGTTGGGGCTGGGGTTCGGACTTGTGTTGGGGATGGAGCGAGGCTAGGGCTTATATTATAAGCCGGAATAAAAATTTGTATTTTTGTAAATTGATTTGGCAAATGGGCTAGGGATGGGGCTTATAATTGCAAAATTACTAAAAGGACAAAGTTAAATGAGTTTTTGGTGTATTTTAGATATTTTTATAAGTATATAAGTAATTTAATGTTCAGAAGCCGAAGCTAAAGTTTTTAGCCGCTTTTATAGGGTTGTGGCTTATATAAACTTATGATTTATAAGCTCTTTCATAAACCCGTGTGACAAACGAGACGTATTTTATAAACCGACTTATTTTAAAAGCCCAAACCCCGGTAAGCCCAAACATAACCAATATCTCCCCAGCTAAGTAATAAGCAAAAAAAAAAACCCAAATCCTAAACTGGCACCATCTTCTTTGATACTTGAAACAAACATCCACCCACCCTAAATCAAATTCAATGTCAAATTCAAATTCGTTGCAAGAGATGGGAGTTATCCACCCACATCAGATTCAAATTCAACCGAGATGATATCACCCATCTCGAGCAACAACAATGAATTCAGCTTTAATTCGGGTAGTTCCGATGCCCCTATGACCTCGCTTGAGGTGAAACTCACCCCAACATCATCTCCGACTCACTTGAGTCAGATTTCCTACTCATTTGAGTCAGATTGATATCAATCTGACTCAAGTGAGTCGGAGATGATGTTGGGGTGAGTTTCACCTCAGGCGAGGTCATAGGGGCATCAGAACTACCCGAATTAAAGCTGAATTCATTGTTGTTGCTCGAGATGGATGATATCATCTCGGTTGAATTTGAATCTGATGTTGTGGGTGGTTAACTCCCAGCTCTTGCAACGAATTTGAATTTGACATTGAATTTGATTTAGGGTGGGTGGATGTTTGTTTCGAGTATCAAAGAAGATGGTGAGCTAGGTCAAGTTCCAGTTTAAGATTTGGGGGTTTTTTGATTCAAAGTCATGTGCTTATTACTACCTCCGTCCCACATTAAGTGTCCACTTGACTTTTTAAAAGTCTTTTTTCTTCAACTTTGACCTTAATGATTTCTTCTTATATTATATGATACTTGATGCAAGATATATGAATGGATAGAGTTTTGAATATATTTTTCATTGGTAGAATTTTCATTCAATATTATATAACACAAACAAAAATATTTATGGTCAAAGTTGAGGAAAAAAGACTTAAAAGATTCTATTGTGGACACTTAATATGGGACGGAGGGAGTACTTAGCTGGGGAGATATTGGTTATGTTTGGGCTTACCGGGGTTTGGGCTTTTAAAATAACTCGGTTTATAAAATAAGTCTCGTTTGTCACACAGGTTTATGAAAGAGCTTATAAATCATAAGTTTCTATAAGCCACAACCCTATAAAAGCGGCTAAAAACTTTAGCCTCGGCTTTTGAACATTAAATTACTTATATGCTTATAAAAATATCTAAAATATACCAAAAACTCATTTAACTTTGGCCTTTTTAGTAATTTTGCAATTATAAGCCCCATCCCTAGCCGATTTGCCAAACCAATTTACAAAAATACAAATTTTAATTCCGGCTTATAATATAAGCCCTAGCCTCGCTCCATCCCCAACACAAGCCCGAGCCCCAGCCCCAACCCATTTCACCAAACATACCCACCGTGTGTAAAAAATAACTATTTCCAAGTTAAAAACTTAAGATCGTTAAAACGATCATTTGTACGTATAATAAATAAATTGTATAAACACAAAATTCATATTTTTACATTTTTTATTTTCGACTTAACATTGCAAGCCAACTAATCCCAAGACGATTATCTTTTTAAATATCCCGGAGTCATCACAGAAAGAACCTGAGAGAAACATTGGCTTTTTCTGCTAGTTGTGAAGGCGTTGGATCACGTTAAGGTTAGTTTTTAATCATTTCTTTGTCATTATTATTTTTATAAAGTTCTAGAGTTTCGTATAACGTATTTAGGTACATAAAATTGCAGAGATGTTAGCAGAGTTATCAAGAAGAGAAAGAGATGCAAAAACAAAACCATGAAGGTAAAAATTTGATCCTCCACACACAACAAGCATTTTGAATCCTTCATGGTTAAAATCAAAATTTTAAATTCTTAATTATTTGTTTTATTGTTATTCAGGCTGCTGCAACCAAAGGTTAAGAAGCCAGTGTGGTCATACTCTCAAGGTATGACGAATTAAATTAGCAGTGGTAAAAAGGAAGGGTGGGTATTGTTCGAAATAATGATACACGGCTGTAAGTATGGTGGACAAAAGAATCGTGTGACAACATTTGAAATGATAGTTGGACCAGCACTTAAGGAATTTCTTCTTATGGATGAGATATCTACGGTGAAGCCACTTAAAGAATTTCTTCACATTCTCCACGGAAGTGCTGTCATTTCACTCCTTCAACCAGCACCCGAGACCTATGATTTGTTTGATGATATCATACTAATGACCTATGGCAAGATTGTATATCAAGGCCCGCGTGAACATGTTCTCAATTTTTTTGAATCTATGGGGTTCAGATTCCCTGAAAGGAAAGGTGTTGCTGATTTCTTGCAAGAAGTATTCCAATAAGTTATACTTTATAAACCCAATAATGATGATTGAGTGTAAATTACCATCTTGAAATCCTGTTCTACAGGTGACATTAGAGGAATTTGCCAAAACATATCAATCATTTCGTGTTGGAATGAAATTGGAAAATGATCTCACGACTCCATATGACAAGAGTAAAAGCCACCCTGCTGCTTTGGCAACCCAAAAGTATGGTTTGGATAAAATACAACTCCTGAAAGCTTGCACCAATAGAGAAATACTAGCCGGGTACCCGCACAATGCGGCGGCGGGTACACAGTAACTAAATTTTGTGGTGAGCAAATGTTTTTCATATACATGATTTTTTAACAATAAATTTACGAAAAAATGACAAAATTTAATTAAAGAGATTAGCATAAATAGCATCTTTAAAACATAACATGGTACGTGCGTAATGCGACGACATGTACCCGATGACTAATTTTGTGGTGAACAAATGTTTTTCATTTATTTTCTTTCATGACTTTATTATTTAGTTGTGACGAAATATATGAAAATCGCAAAGTTACTTTTAATATGTTAAGTATTTTATATAGTCCAAAGTCTAAAATAAAAAGTAGAGTTAATTGCATAAATGGTCCCTGTGGTCATCCGTATTTAACAAAAATGGTCCCTCAAACTTTTTTGTAACGAAAATAGTCCCCATGTCTGTGAAACATAATGGGTTTGGTCCTTGTGGGAAGAGGATTCATAACGGTTTTGGTCCCCATGAATCATAACGGATTTGGTCCCTATAGGGATCAAACCCGTTATGTATCACAACCATGAGGACCATTTTCGTTACAAAAAAGTTTGAGGGACCATTTTTGTTAAATTCGGACGACCACATGCACCATTTATGCAATTAACTATAAAAAGTACAAAGCCCAAATTATAAAGTCGCAAGTTATATAAATTAAACTTACACTAATATTTATAAATTTAATGTATAGTTTTTTGTTAAAGATAGTAATAATAATTTAGGTAACAACAATCAAATTAGTTATAAACCCCAAGTACAGCAATCGTCAAAAAGTATAATATAATTCTTAAGCAAACATCTATTAATTACACATAAAATAATTGAAACAATAGTAGAGATAGCCAGTTACCTGGTAAACTAAATATTGTGGCGTGCAAAACGTGGTTCAATTATATGTTTTTTCCTAAAAATTACTTTACGAATAATGACAAATTATTAATTAAAATAACTATAAAACTTATACGATGGCAACAATTCTTTACATCCAAATAACAAAAGGATCAAATTAAAGAGAGTATATGCGAGCATATTTAAAGACATAAAATTAAAAACAAACGTCAAGTACAAAATGAAATGTAAATGACATAAACTACAAAAATGTCAACTAGTAATGTGATGTCTACTGAAAATCTTTATCCGCAAGATCTTTAGACATTGAAATAGAAGTGAAGAGATCATTGGTATCACCAAGAGTAGCTTGAGCATTTTCGTGTGGTACAACTATCACATCATCATCGTTGAGCCTATTGAGAAACCTCTTAAATCCATAAACTTTTTGAATCTATAATAAAAATAAAAGACGTTAACATTGCTTTAATAATAATAATAATTTTACTTTATACCAATGTCTCATGTATCCCTTTCTCCAATTTTTCACATTTCTAATCATAATCAAGAGGTTGTGCATAGAGTAAATAAACAAAATGAGTATATGTTATTAATGGATATTTATATATATTCTTCATCAAAATGTAAATTACCTTCTTACAATTGCGAACCACAACGTGTTTAAGTGTTAAGCCATAATGCATCTTTTTCAAAAATCCCAAGTTGAGATTATCGTCTTAACATAAAAGATACACAAATTTATGTAAAGTTTGAGTGATCTTCTTAAAAGGTAACATCTTTTTAGATATGATAGTTTAGGTACTTGCTAGTAAGTACAACGACATTAACGAAGTAAAGATCAAAGGATATACCAAATTTACCTCAACACTTGAAGCAATATTGTACATGATGTCTTCATCTTGAAGTTAAACATCATTTGAATCATTTTTACTGCAAAAAAACTATTGAGGTGGGGAGATATGAAATGGTTTGTATGGATTTATATGAGAGACGCTTAAACACATTTTAAAAATCATATTGATAGTAATGATTTTTAAGTAGTTACACGTTTTAAATAATTAGTATAGTGCTGTTAGAATGAAAATTACATGACAGTTACAAATGATATAATGGTATAACATGTGGTCGTGAAATAACAAGCAAGTTAAGAGCAATGATTTTTAAATACCTTCCAAATAATAAAAAAATTCTCAAAAATATAAGTAAGAGATTACAAGTCCCTCGATAACCGAAACCATTACAAGAACCAAAACCAACTCCTCGGATTCATGAAACCCCCTAAGAAAAAAGAAAAAAAAAAAAAAAGAAATGGGAAAAAAAAAAAAAGAGGTTTGTATACCAACGAAAGATAAACACAATTTCGGTAATTTGTGGCGGCGGAACTTGTTTTTTTTATGAGCGAGATGTGGTGTATGTTCCCATTGTGTCATTTGTGCACTCACCGTTACCCATTATAAGAACTCAGAACACACGTTAATATGCGAAAAAGATAAAAACAATTGAAGTTGATAAATAATATTAAACTTTAAAGTTCTGGAAGAATATAAAACTTATCCGTCTAGTTATTTTGCAATATCACTTCCATGAATCCCATGTACGTTCCATTAATAACTGATGTTTCCATTCATGATAGTCCAGGCAGTTGCTCATTGTGGTGTGTTATAGGTTAGAGAAAAAAATGAAGAAAAAAGAAAAAAATGCAAATATGTGGTGTGTCTCTATGTGTGTTCGGTGTTTTATATGTGAGGGCAAGAAAACAGTAGCTTGAAATGGACACTTTGTATTAAATGGGTTGTTACAATATGCAAGGCCGTTACAAACATTGAATCAAAAACACTTAAAGTTTCAGATATAACTTAAAATTAATTATAATTAATTATACATGATTGAAATTTTGTATAGGAACCACAGAAGCATGCTGATAAGCAACTTGCGTATCAATGTCGTCGTTCTTTTCTCGAGGTAACCATATCGTTTAATTTGTGATGAACGTTTGGACTAATTATCTTACCTGTGTAACATTTTATGACCTTACTGAGATTTGGAAAAAAAATTCCCTACTTTAATTATGGAGTAAATAATTTTTATCTTCATAATTTTTATCTCCACAAATGAAATTATGGAGTAAATAATTTTGTAAGCCCCAAACATAAGAGCTCGTCCAGTTTAATTAAGAAAAGTTTTAAACATAAGAGCTAATCCAAACACCCTTTTAATTGTAGTAACATATACTACAACTAGTTTCATAGCCCGCCCATCTTCATGAAAAAAAATGCAGAAGAATGAAAAAAACAATTGAAAAACATATAGTATATATTTAAACGATAATGAAGCGTTTAGTTACACACAAATATATGCTAAAAAACAAAGTTTCCAGGACTCAAACGATAATGGATGTCTAGTATTATTGATCTATGACTCAAACTGCTTCCGAATTAAGATGAATATGACGTCTAACATCAGAGTCAGAAGACTTTTTTGGCTTAAAAATAGAAATGTATTGCAAAATGAGAGACCAATGCACCTCTCCAGATATCAAAGTTTTCATGAGATAAAAGAATATCAATGTTGACTATCATTATGAAAATGTATTGTTGCAATGAAATGTGTGTCCCATTCTTACCTGTGTTCTGTAAGTCATCATTCGTGCATAATGTTGATCCTGATATGGATTAGAAGTCAAAACCTGCAAGAGAGAAAGAGAGAGGGAGAGGGAAAGAGAGAGGGAGAAGGAGAGAGAGAGA
This sequence comes from Tanacetum coccineum, assembly GCA_026074375.1. Lineage (NCBI taxonomy): Eukaryota > Viridiplantae > Streptophyta > Magnoliopsida > Asterales > Asteraceae > Tanacetum > Tanacetum coccineum. The sequence continues at coordinate 38,170 of BQNB010056836.1, forward strand.
GAGATAGGGGGAGAGAGTAAAAGAGAGAGGGGAGAGCGAGAGAGAGAGAGAGAGAGAGAGAGAGAGAGAGAGAAAGAGAGAGGGAGAGAGAGAGAGAGAGAGCGAGAGAGAGAGAGAGCGAGAGAGAGAGAGAGAGAGAGAGAGAGAGAGAGAGAGAGAGAGAGAGAGAGAGAGAGAGAGAGAGAGATAGAGAGAGAGAGAGAGAGAGAGAGAGAGAGAGCGAGAGAGAGAGAGAGAGAGTAAGAGAGAGAGAGAGAGAGGAAGAGAGAGAGAGAGAGAGAGAGAGAGAGCGAGCGAGCGAGAGAGAGAGAGAGAGAGAG
>BQNB010056837.1:0-38489 GCA_026074375.1 Tanacetum coccineum
TGAACTAGCATTGTTTGAAATAATGGAGTATTCATCCTAGAATATCCCTTGGAGACTCTTTTCATGTTGCTAAATAGTTTTTATGTAAGGGTAGGAGTAGGATAGGTTCTTTTATAAGGCAGAAGAAGTCTTTGGTGTTTTTCCAAAAAGATTTGTATGAATTTGGGATACATCAAAAACTTTGTCTTACTATCCAAGTTCTTTACCATTACCTCAAAAGTTATGTTGGAAAAGTCAAAGGTTCTGTTTGTTGCCAGGCAAATGATAGCAGTAGCTATATTGCTACTAAACTGCTCCCAAGCAGTTTTCTTAGGACTCAAACAGTAGAGAATGATATGAATTAAGAATTTCCACTAAGGGGAAAAGTGTCCCTTTTGAAAAGCAAGGCTATCAGAAGTGGTTACATACCCCCATAAGAGCAAGTTGCTCAAAAATTTCTGCAGTAGGGAGAATGCTAATACCATCAGAATCTTCAAGCTTGAGATGTCTACTAATGGATGATTCAGTGATAGTCTTGACTCTTCCATCAATGGTAGCAGTGATTTCCATGACTCCATCCTTAATTGTACTTAAAGCAGCAGTTTGCCAAAATTGTTCTATAAGAGAAGCATAAATGGTTGGGCTTTCAGTGAGGGCATAGTTGATGTGACTTGCAGTGAGAAAATCAATGATTTGATGAAACCCTTCACTTCCTTCTTTCTTCTCTAAGTAGGCAACCATGTTGTGCTTGTCACAAAATTCTAAATTCGCCATTTGATGAAGAGAAAGTTAATTAAGGTTTTGGGATATGGTCGTGGGAGAGAGTATGAGTGTTTGTCAGAGGTAATTGAGATAAGAGAGAGTATTTAAGATTTTTTATTTCACCGACTGAATAAGATTTGTACTTATCTTGAAGAAATCTTTTTAATTTATAAACAGATCATGAATTATCCAATTAGTCAAACCTATAGACAAAGTAGTTGGCAGAAATTTTGCAACGGCTATATTGATTGAAGGAAATTCTGTTATGGCTCAAACAGTACTAACGGTCACCCAGCAGTACTAATATTAGCTTAACAGTACTAACTTTCAGCAGTACTAGAACATGTCCATTAGTACTAAGTAATGCTCAGTGGTACTAAGTAATTCCCAGCAGTACTAACTTTGAGATAGCAGTTTTAACCTCAACTTGTTAGCCTCAAATAATGAGTCGAACACGGAAGTTCGTTCATTTAGAATATTAAGTCTCGGTCATTTTAATATGTAACGTTGTAATAGGCTAGAACGGGTAAACAGGCCCTTATATGTATGCTAAAGGCAAGTAAGCCTTTTAGTAATCCTGAGTAATCCTGAGCCCGGCCCGTAGAAATACTAAAGGCAAGTAAGCCTTTTAGTCTAGGTATAAATACCACTCTCCATGGATGGAGAGTGGGTTGGTCTCATTTATATTTTCTTACACTTTGTAATCAACCATCTCTTTTTCTTCTCTCTAGTTTCTCTCTCTAACCTCTCTCTAAAATTTGTATCATCTCTTAACTTATTTTCTTGGTCATAATGGTGAAGTGAAAGTGTTATTGGGTTACCGACATTTGGTATCACTCGTCATGGGTGGGTTTAATGATTTGTTTGTGATGATTTAGTGCTTAAAAGATACGGTTTATTTGTCTTAGACCTAAGTGTCCTCTCATTAAACTCACCAATTACTTGTTCTATTGGGTGATCTCTAGCTTCTTTGACACTTTTAGGATAGCCTTCATCCAAAACATTAACTTGTAATGACGGCGACCCATTGAGATCTTGAACTATGGGTTCATTGATCATATCATCTTCTACCGAAGGAGATGACTTGGGCTCAGGAAAGATCTCATAAAAGGTTATGGTGAGGGATTCCCCAATCCTTATTGTTTTCTTGTTAAGCACTATGTATGATATGCTAGTTTGAGAGTATCCTAAAAACACACATTCGTACGACTTTAGGTGGAACTTGTTGAGGTATACCTTGGGGTTATGTATAAAAACTTTACAACCAAAGACCCTAAAGTACTCTAGTGACGGCTTCCTATGTCTTAGTATTTCATAAGCTGTTTTATTAAAGAATTTTCTAATATAAACCATATTAAAAATATATGTTGTCGTATCTAATGCATGACACCAAAAGATTTGTGGAATGGGTTGATCGTCTAACATAGCATGACTTATCTTTCTTAACTTGCAATGCGTTCTTTCAACAATCTAATTCGATTAAGAAATGAATGGGCCCGACAAGTTACAAGGCATTCCATGTTGTTCACAAAAGCTTCCAAAATTTCAATTTATCAAATTCACTATTATGGTTGGTTTCAATTGAAACAATAGAACAATAATATAGATTTTCAAGCTTTTTACACAATATTTTAAATTTTTCTAAGGCATCATCCTTAAATTCTACAAACATAACCTAAGTGTAGTTTGAGTGATCATTAACGATCATCAGAGTATAGAAGTTGCCTTCGTAACTATGAATAGGTGATGGACCAAACAAATCTAAGTGTAACAACTCTAAAACCCTAGTAGTTGACACTTTATTCATATTATTATTGTTTGCATTACCTTGACTCTTTAGACTACACATATCACAAAAGTACATTTTGAAGCTCAACTTTGGTTGGTTACTTACTAGCTCTTTGGAAGCTAAGTTTTAAACTAATATATTGGAAGCTAAGTTTTAAACTAACACTATTAGTATAATAATAGTTAATTTTTGGTGGCTGGTAAACTTCTTTCAAAAAATTTATTTATTTATTCAAACGTATTTTTTATCCTTGGTCCACGACTTAATTTTATAAGCTTAGTTTACATAAAGCTTCAACTGTTCTTTTCTAATCAAATCTCTTGTTGCTTATTCGTTGTTATCTCGGCTTATTTTGGGTTCGTATTCGTCGCCTAAGATGGTTTGATATTCGGCTTACTGCCATTGTTTGTAGTTTTGTTACTCGTGATTGCTTGTTGGTTGGCTTCTTTGTCCTTCTTTCGTTGCTTAGTTTTGAGCTTATATCTGCTTATTCGAAAAGATAGTTCTGGGTTTATTTTTGCATCGTGCGAAATATGACAAAGTTTATGAAGGCAGCGAAACATGTAACACTTTGAAGCATGTGAAATATGTTCTAGGTTTGCATTGAGCGAAATATGTTGTCACAGCTTAAGCGAAATGTGTAAACAGATTATTCATGCGAAATATTACATGTTATAAGACAAAACTATGGCCAAATTTATATAAACCATGCGAAATATGTTGAACCAAAGTTAGTGCGAAATATAACATCTTGTTTCGGGTTTTTCAAGTTCGAGTGACGGTGCACTACGGGAAGTTTAACTTATACCATCGTGATCGTGACATCTTTTCGATCAACGCGGTATATTTGGATTTTACCGACGATAACCGTATGAGCTTATAAAAGACACCGAATCAAAACGAATAAACAAAAGTTTTTTTATTTAGAAATCGTGGAAGACAACAGAATGGAGGGAAATTGTTAAATTATTACATTAAAATTCTGAATTGGCAACTTTGGTCCCTGAACTCATGACACTTTCAAAGTTAATCCTTTAGTTGCTCATTAACCCTCTTTATTGAAACAATTTTACACTGTTAGTCCTTCCTTGCTCCAAAACAGCCCGTAAGTCCTTAAAAGTGAATCGTTATTACACCGTTTGTCTCTATTTGAGTTTTAATCAACCGTTTCTCATTTAAAGTTCAACGTTTGTGCACCGGTCATCATTTTTAGCTCACCAAATCGTTACAAAAGCTCAAGTTCTTTAACGAAAACAACGATTTCAACATCAATTCATTTTTGCTTTACGGTTTCTTCTTGATTTTGTAAAATCCCGCGAAAGATACGATTCTTTTCTCGGTTTTAATCAAATATTTGTAAAATCCCGTGAACGTTAATTGAATTCAATCCACAACTACAATCACTTTACCTGCTTAGGATCCTACAAATCATTTTCACTTCATAATTCTACAATCATTCATCATGACAACTCCAATTGTAACTTCCACAACTGACAGTCAAATGCATAACAACATCATGGCAGCTGGTTCAAGGGATCGTCCACCAATGCTTGCAACAGGACGATATGCACAATGACAATCACGGTAATTAAGATACATTGATACAAGACCAAATGGTGATGCCTTAAGGAAGTGCATTCTCGAAGGTCCTTACACTTCAACTACTGTCGTAATTCCAGCTGTACCTGCAACAGATAATTCTCCAGAAGTTCCTGAACAAACAACAGTTGAGAGTGTCCTGAATATGTCTCCTACAAACAAAGCTCATTTTGAATCAGAAAAGGAAGCGATTCATTTGATGTTGACTGGAATTGGAGATGAAATATACTTAACTGTGGATGCATGCAAGACAACTCATGAAATGTGGGAAGCTATCGAAAGGCTACACCAAGGTGAATCCCTTAACATTCAAGATGTCAAGACAAACTTATTTTGGGAATTTGGAAAATTCACCTCTCACAATGGAGAAACAATTGAGTCATATTACACAAGGTTTTACAAGCTGATGAATGAAATTATCAAAAACAATTTGACAGTTGCTACGATGCAAGTCAATGTTCAATTTCTTCAACAACTTCAACAAGAATGGTCAATGTTTGTAACAATTGTCAAGCAACAACACAAGTTGGATGAAGTTTCATATCACAAGCTCTTTGACATTCTGAAACAATATCAAAAGGAAGTTAATAAACTCCTTGCTAAAAGAATAGCCAAGAATGCTAACCCATTAGCACTTGTTGCTACTGCTCAATCACATCAAGATCCTTATTATCAAACATCAAAGTCTCACAAATCATATGCACCAACATCAAAAGCCTCAATTCCAACCAGATCTCATGCATCTACAAGACACAAAGGCAAAGAGATAGCCAAACCAATCACACCTCCATCTGAGTCAGCTTCTGAAGAAGACAGTGATCCTGAACAAGCTCAGAAGGATAAGGAAATACAGAAAAAAAATGGCTCTCATTGCAAAGTACTTCAAGAAACTCTACAAACCTACCAACAACAACCTCAGAACTTCCTTAAACACCAGAAACAAGAATTTGGATACTACTCCAAGATACAAGAATGACAATCAGACTGGACAGTTTGGGAATCAGAGGACAGTGAATGTTGCTGGGGCTAGGAAGACTGTAGGTGGTCAAGTAGTGCAGCAGTCTGGAATACAGTGTTTTAACTACAAGGAATTTGGTCATTTTGCTAAAGAATGTAGAAAGCCAAAACAGGTTAAAGACTCCACGTATCACAAGGAAAAGATGTTGTTGTGTAAACAAGCTAAGAAAGGTGTTCAACTTCAAGCAGAGCAATCTGACTGGCTAGCAGACACAGATGAAGAAATTTATAAACAAGAATTGGAAGCACATTACAGCTATATGGCAAAGATCTAGGAAGTTCCTACAGCAGACTCAAGCATTAATTCTGAGCCATTAGAACAGGTACAATACAATACTGGATATAATGTGTTTGCAAATAAAATACAACATTCTGAGCAATCTGAATCCATTAGTAACACATGTGTAGTGGAAACGGGTGATAGTAATGTCATTCCTGATTCACCGGATATGTGTGATAATGATATTCAGAATGACCAAAATGCTGTAGAATGTGATGATGAGCGTGTTGCGCTTGCTAATTTAATTGCAAATTTAAAACTTGATGTCGATGAAAATAAAAAGATTCAAAAGCAATTAAAGAAAGCAAACGCATCACTGACTCAAGAATTGACTGAGTGCAAATCTATTCTTGCTGAAACTAGTAGAACTCTGGGGGAGTCTAATAGTGTTAGGGATAGTTGTCTAGTTGCACTTCAAAATAAACAGACTGAGTTTGAGAGGTACAAGGCCTTTAATGATCGTACAGTTTTTTATGACAAACTTGAACGTAAGTTAAATGAAACTCTAGGACTATTAGCTCAAAAAGAGATTGACATAAAAGAAGGTTTAAAAGTTAAAGCCTATGAAATCTCAGTTGTCAAAGAGAAACATAATGAGTTAGTCAAACAGAGTCTTTTAACAAAGTCACATTACGAAGGTCTTGTCAAAGAGAAAACAAGTAATAACGGATTTGAAACTTAAGGAGGAAAAAGACATCGACAAAATGATTTCAAGGGAAAAGCAATTAAAGTTCTTGAATGAAATTGTTTACAAAAGGAATCAGTCAATCCAGACCATTCATATGTTAGCACCCAAATGCCTAACATTTAATGGAAGACCTACCTTTGCGAATCCAATGTACATCAAAAAGGCTCAATATGAGAAACCGTGTTTGTATGAGATCCCACATGACGAATCTGATCCTACAAACAGACTCATCCCCGATAGGGAAGAGATTCCGACTCTTGAAGTAGAGAGTCGATCAAAATTGAATAAAGACTTAGTGAAACCTTTTGACTACACAAAGTTAAATAGTCTTTATGAAATTTTTAACCCCCGACCCAGGAATATCAAATACAGTTGGCACATGCAAATGAAATAAGAAAGAAAATGTGGAGAAACTCATTTGTGAAAACAAAACCAAATATTTTCAAAAACATAGATTTCTTACCTGTTTTCAAATCAATAAGCAAAAGTAGACAAGCATATAATGTCATGACGAATAACATAAATCATTTTAGAGAACTTGTCGATCAAGCTTGGGTAAAACATTTACAGGATCATCTTAATCTTCGTGCCCTAACTACTCATGATATGCAAATCCTTATTAAGACATGTTTGATGCCTCTTGCCCTTAAGACATAGAATTATAGTTTTGCATTTGTTCATGAACTTAAGCAAGAAATGCATGCTGATTTAAAGTACGTTGAATCCCTTGAAAATGAAATTGATGAACTTGAATCTAATAAAGTAGAATTTTCAAACATGTATGATATGCTCTTGCAAGAATGTGTGTCTAATGATGTTATGTGTTCCTATTTGCATTCGTTATCTGATTTAGATGCTCATGTTAAATTGCAATGCTTATATGATCATAAAGTGAAAGAATGTGAATGTCTTGCACAAAAGCTTTCAAAATAAACTAAATCTGTTAGTAAAGAAGTTTATACTGAGCTTTTACGAAGCTTTGCTAAATTAGAAAAACACTCGATTTCTCTTGAACTGGCTTTACAACAATGTCAAAAACAAATAAAAAATGACACAGTTTACAAAGAAAAAGCGTCAAATGTATTTCTAAAAGAGCGTGAACAATATTTTGAAATACAAGATTTGAAAGCTCAATTACAAGACAAGAACATTGCCATAAGTGAGTTAAAGAAACTCATTGAGAAGAACAAAGGAAAGGGTGTGGACACTAATTTTGAAAAATAATCAATCTTGGGGAAACCGCCTTTGCAACCAATCAGAAATCAACCAGTAATAAGACAACCAACTACGTATACATCTGAACGATCCCAATTGCCAAGACATAGGATTGCCTCCCAAGTTGGTGTGTTGCATGATTTGACAAAACCAGCCACTCTACATTCTTGGCCTCAAGATAGGAAATCGTCTTTTGCTAAGCCTTATGATGTGAATGCACCTGGCCCTTCTAGGAATAGCCTAAAGCATGTGTCATTTCAGTCACCAAGGGAATCTGTAGGCTCAAATGACATGGTTCATAACTACTACCTAGAGGAAGCTAAGAAAAAGCCACAACTTTAGAAAGACAAAGCCTTGAATACCAAACCTAGTGTGCAACAATCTGCTAGATTACCGAACACTGCTAATGGTAAAAAACCGAAACCTATGAACTTTAATCAACAACCTAGGAATTGGTCACCATCTATGAGTAGTCGTGTATCGAATAGAACTGTTAACACATTAGATTCACCTTGGAATCAAAAGCCTTTCTTGAAGTCAAAAGACTTGGCATGTCCTACATGTAAAAAGTGCATTTACAGTGCAAATCACGATGAGTGCATCTTAAAATACCTCTCAAAGGTGAATTCTCGTGCCTCTGCACAGAAAAAGGATGCACGATCCCATAAGACAACAAAGAGATATATACCCGTAGAAAAGAAAAGCGACTCTAAGAATCATGGTAGACAGATACCCATAGGACAAAGGTTTTCTCCAAATAAGTCCTCCAATGTGTATCTGAAAACAATGCCTCTTAGATATGGTCTTAAATGGAAACCAACTGGTAGAATCTTTACTCAAGTTGGTCTTAAGTGGATTCCCATTAGAAATTCAGTTGAAACCCGCTACAACATAAATGATAGTGCTTCACCATTATGAAAGGAAACACATAATCCTAACATTGTTATTTGTGCAAACTCTTCATCTTTGAGTGCAGGTACTTCAATAGCTTCTGAACCCATCTCCTCAAAGGGTTCATTTAATGTAAATATTCTATCAACATCTTCTTTATATAAACATTCCATTTTTAATTATGTTAGAAAATATTTTTGAAAAGAAAAATACAAAAATATAAAATTTCAAAAAGAAAAATACAAAATCAAAAAAAAAACCAGAAAATGTTTCACAAAAATATTCTTCTCGCCATGTCTCTTGGAATCGATAACATTTACGTACCTAGAAATGTTGATTAATATCGACACGGGCGTGTAAATGAAGTTCGAACAGGAGTTTCAAATTGTAACATTTCGTATTTTTAGGTCATTTTATGACGTCGTTTATTTCGTCATTATTTTACTATTTTTTTTAGTCTCGTGCGCAATTACTTTTAATTCTTATCACATAATTAAATCGCGTAAGCTAAAATTTTTCATTTAACATATGAAAAAAAAAGTTAAAACAAGAGAAATATAATTTTATACACTATTTCCAGACATGAATAGTGTTGATTCGTTTTTTATTAAAACTTTTGGCGAAACATTTAGAGGAATTTGTAGGCTGTTTTGGCAGACACCCTACCTTATTTGGGGCAAACAGACAGTTAAGGCTTCGGGGTCATGAGCTTAGTGCAATAATATATAATTAGACTTGGTGAATTTGTTTCTCTTGTCTACCTTACTTGTTTTGGACTTCGGAATACATACTTAGTCCACCATTACTTAAGTCTTGTGGTCTACTTTTAAATACTTCTTGATTTACTGAATCACTACTTGGATTTTGGAACTGATACTTTTAAATGCTGTAACGCTACTTTTCTTCTGAAATATTTCTTAAATTATTTCAATACTGCTTTTTACTTAAACCTATGAATTCACCAACATTATTGTTGACGTTTTAGCATGTATTTTCTCAGGTTATTATTTTGCTTGTGGAGCATTGGGAACATTGGTGTAGCGCGGATATATTTTTGAAGACTTAATAACTTGAGTACCATTTGACAAATGTTTTGACAATGTTTTCTAATACATTATAAATGGAACCTGTGGAGACTCTGACATTTTTTACTCACTGAATGTGACATTTTATTAAACGTCTCTTTTGAGGTCGTTTTTTGTGACTTGTACTGTGTGCCTTGAAGTCGCACCCCAATGTTACTATTCCGCTGCCGAACACCCCCAAAATCAGGTAGCAGCGGAATGGTAACAATGGGGTGCTACGTCAAAGTACAACAATCAAGATATAGGAAACGACCTTAAATGGACGTTTTAAGAAAAAAATTTCAAAAAGAAAATACAAAATCAGAAAAACAAAAAATTTCCAAAAAGAATCTTCTCGACATGTCTCTTGGAATCAATAACATTTACGTACCTAGAAATGTTGATTAATATCGACACGGGCGTGTAAATGAAGTTCGAACAGGAGTTTCAAATGCTTTCAAAACATGTCATTTCTATTTTTCTTCATGGTTTTTTATTAAATGTCAGATAATAACCCGTTCTTCAAAGAAAAGGAAAATGTACGCTTCAGTGTATTTATCCTTAACAACGAAAAGAGAAATCTTTTCAGTCTTGAGTTATTCAACAAAACATTCAAAGTTTTGTAGCTCAAGTCAATGGCTTGTTATTAAATGACAGATAACAACCTGATCTTTAAATAAAGGAAAGTGTGCAATCATGTATATTTATCCTCACAACGAGAAGATAACAACTTCTCGGACTTGAGCCGACACAAAAAGTCAATTCAAAAGACATTCAAAGTCTTTCGAGCTCAAGTAACATTGGTTTTTCAAAACACGTTGAACACAATATTTCAAGAATTTCTCAAAAGGTTCTTCAAAATCTTTCAAAATTGTGTGTTCGACACTCCCTCCTTATGCATCTTTCAAAAGTCGAATCATTTTTTATAAGTGAATCAAATTTTGAGGGGGAGCTTTTAAAACCAAGTTTTAATGCGTTTAGGCACATACTCACATGTCTAATTTGTGTGTCTAAAACATATCAAAAAAATGTTTAAACAAATGAAAAATGTTAAAATGTTAATAATATTTAAACACTCATTTTGTTAAAACATATACAAGTAGCTCAAACTCAATTTCACATGGAATTTACAAAGTCATAATCCTATTCTCTCAATTGGTGTCATAGATGTGAAATTAAAGGGAGCAAGAAGAATAGTACCACATAATTCATGCTGATAATATTTTCTCCCCATAGAATTTCAAGTCAAATTTTAAATCACATGGTATTTCAAAAACTAAGTGAATTAGTATTTAAAATAAGGGGAGAAATGTAATTAAAATGTGATCTTGAAAATAATAAGTGATCTAAATGACTCAAAGTGTTGTTTATACTCTTCGTAAAAGGTTTTATGGTTATGATCTCATACCCAACAACATCTTAATTTCACGATGATTCTGAAGTCATAAAGTGGTTAGGTTAGGTATTAGTCCTATGATCCAACCAGAACCGGAGGGATCTACCCAAGGACACTCCATAGTTAGAAATAGCAGTCCTTAGGTATGATTGGAGATGAATGAGTATAAGGGAATAATGCCGACTAAGATTGAGCTAACACTGGAATAATCACAACAAGGTGTTAGTAATGACGTCTTGGTAAGCATTGAAGGGGTTGAAGAATTAAAAAGAAATGTATGGATAAAGGGTGTAAAGAAAGTAGCCCTCCACACAACTTAGGCAGAAACCGGGTCAATACATAATCTATCGGTTTTCACAAAGATGAATTCTGATATTGAAGATGACATCATGGACCCAGTGATGCAATGCACAACCCTTCCCAGCCATTCGAGTTTCTCTTAACAGAAACTTGTCTCATTTGTCACGGAGATACACACGACTTCTATTGACTTTCTCACTCCGAGTTAGTTGATATTGAATAGGTGGCAGTCTGCTCCAGCCTCCGAGTACTAAAACCAAAACGCACTAATCGAGTCTAGAGCCAAGAGATCAATAAAATAAATCTCATTAGGACACATTCCATTACAAACACTTGTTGAACATCATCAAGTTCACAAGCTGTTAACAAGAGTCCTACGCATTATCCTTGTGATTTTGCCAGAACATCCGAGTGATACTTAAGTATTCACCGTGAAGATGGAAATCCTGCTTGAGCCAACATCAAACAAGCTCTAGAATCTTTGAACCAAACGGGCCCTAAGTCCTATGATCCAACCAGAACCGGAGGGATCTACCCAAGGACACTCCATAGTTAGTAATAGCAGTCCTTAGGTATGATTGGAGATGAAATGATTTTAAGGGAATCAATGCCGACTAAGATTGAGCTAACACTGGAACAATCACAACAAGGTGTTAGTAATGACGTCTTGGTACGCATTGAAGGGGTTGAAGAATGAAAAAGAAATGTATGGATAAAGGGTGAAAAGAAAGAAGCCCTCCACACAACTTAGGCATAAACCGGGTCAATACATAATCTACCAAAATCACAAAGATGATTGTTGGTATTGAAGAAAGTCGCCATGGACCCAGTGATGCAATGCACAACCCTTCCCAGCCATTCGAGTTTCTCTCAACAGAAACTTGTCTCATTTTTCACAGAGATACACACGTTATCTATTGACATCTCACTCCAAGATTGTTGATATTGAATAGGTGGCAGTCTGCTCCAGCCTCCGAGTACTAAAACCAAAACGCACTAATCGAGTCTAGAGCTAAGAGATCAATAAAATAAATCTCATTAGGACAGATTCCATTACAAACACTTGTTGAACATCATCAAGTTCACAAGTTGTTAACAAGAGTCCTACGCATTATCCTTGTGATTTTTCCAGAACATCCCAGTGATACTTAAGTATTCACAGTGAAGATGGAAATCCTGCTTGAGCCAACATCAAACAAGCTCTTGGTAGGTGACTTGTGCGATTCTATATGAATCAAACTTGTGTCAACTGGAAAGAAACGATGGTGCGATTCCATGTGAATCAAACTTGTTCCAGTAAATGAATTGACGACTCAATCGGTAAGATAGTAACTAACCGATTCACTCATATCGTGTTGTCTGCTTTGAGACGTTCCGATATTGAGAACAAGCTAGCATGGTGAATCTAATACATCTGTGTTGGAGGATCTTACGCTTAAAGCTGGAAATCCTGTCAAGGAGATTCTTCTAAATTGAATCTACCTGATCACAGGTTGGTCCTCACGGAACCAAAGGTTAATCCAACCAAATCCGGGCGAATGACAAAGCCATATTCGTCCACACGCTTTATTGCTGACTGTTTTATTTCAGGATTCATATAAAGATGGAGATGGAGATGCCTCATTCCAGCAGAGTCGGATTCGTTACCACATGCTCATGCTCAAACTACAAAGACATACTATAAGCATCAAGATTCAAGAATCATGAAAGCTCAAGATTTAAAGACAAAGACTTCCGCAAAACTCTGATATTCAAGATCTTCCTTTAAGATATCAAGTCTATCAAGGGAGATTGTTAGCAAGCTTTCAAGATGATGCAAAGTATGAGCATGTTGGTCAAGACACAAGATCGCAAGGTGGCAAAGATGATCAAGACGAAAGGATAAAGATTTAAAGATCTCGAACACAAAGACGAAGTCAAAAGACGATGACAAAGGCTCAAGATCAAAGATCGCAAAGCATGAAGGAACAAGCCTACAACGTTGACAGAGAAAAAGATCACAAGAGCTTAACGACAAAAGCAATCTCATTGATCTCACGAAGGAGTGTCACAATGAACTCACTTCGGGGGAGATTCTTAGCCTCAAATAATGAGTCGAACACGGAAGTTCGTTCATTTAGAATATTAAGTCTCGGTCATTTTAATATGTAACGTTGTAATAGGCTAGAACGGGTAAACGGGCTCTTATATGTAAGCTAACCGGTCACGTGTATCGGGCGAAAGCCCAAGTAATCCCGAGCCCGGCTCGTAGAAATACTAAAGGCAAGTAAGCCTTTTAGTCTAGGTATAAATACCACTCTCCACGGATGGAGAGTGGGTTGGTCTCATTTGTATTTTCTTACACTTTGTAATCAACCATCTCTTTTTCTTCTCTCTAGTTTCCCTCTCTAACCTCTCTTTAAAATTCTTATCATCTCTTAACTTATTTTCTTGGTCATAATGGTGAAGTGAAATCTTCTCTCTAGTTTCTCTCTCTAACCTCTCTCTAAAATTCTTATCATCTCTTAACTTATTTTCTTGGTCATAATGGTGAAGTGAAAGTGTTATTGGGTTACCGACACAACTTTATCCAAAAAGCATCACCAATTTTGACTCTCACAATCTCTCTTTCTGTTTTTATGCTCACATTTTCTCTCAATTCTTTTTGCTCACCAATTCACTCTTTCTGTTTTTATCACACAACTCTCTTTCTGTTTTTCAGCTCACAAAATCTCTCTATTCTTTTTCTCACCAATTTTGACAGAGTTGTACAATGTGCCATCAATTCTATTAGTTTCATACTGTCCTCCCCACTTCCAAGTGTGTTAACTCTTGAGAGAGGTAGATCATTGGACTGTTTAGATGAAGCCTCAAACCTAGTTTAAGCATCTGCAACCCCAAAATGGTAAATTGGCACCTAGGACCACTACCTGAACCAGTTCCCTAAGGACTTGGCTCATCAAGTGTTGCCATGGATTGGGTCCTATTGATGTTACCATTGTCCTGCTCTGCTTCTAAGATAGAAGCAGTAGTGGCAGCCCTTTCCATTCTGTCACCCAACTCCTTATGGACAGCCTCATCACCAACCTTTACAGGGGGGCCACTAAACTGAGGTATCTTGGTGTCCCGACCTCTTTGGACATGCCTAGATGTTTTTGATTCTTTTTAACACACTTTTGATGTTACATGTCCTTCCATCCATGCTTGACTGCATATTGACAGAAGTAGCCTCTCCTCAAACAATACTTTAGAGGTGAAGCATTCAACATCAGGTACTCAATTTGCTTATCCTGCAAATGTTAGTCCTAAAAAATACACAATCCAAAGTATTTTCTTCTTGACAGTATTAATTATGACTAACAATTTTAACATGTAGTCTTAAGTATAACTAGCAGTAATAATTATACTTAGCAGTACTAATTAACAAGATTAACAGTACTAATCCTTTACAAAACTTTTACAAAGACATAAAAAGATGTAGACATTAAGGATTAAGCATTTCAATACTTGAGACTAAGTACTAAAATCTTCCAGCATCAAAACCTTATGTAAGAAGATCTACAACATCATGATCAGTATGAATTTTAACCATATGTATTAACTTTTTAGCATTGTAATCTCTTATAACATGATGCCTAATCTCTATATGTTTTGTTTTAGAATGTTAAACATGATTTTCAATCATGCAGATAGTACTGTTATTATCAATATTAATGACAGTATTCATGAAATTATACCTATAATCCAGCAGTTGATTTTGAATCCAGAGTACTTGTCTACAGCAACTAGCAGCAGCCACATATTTAGCTTCAGTTATAGAGGTGGCAACCACAGTTTGATTCTTACACTGCCATGATATCAACTTATTTCCCAAAAACTGACAACCTCTAGTTGTAGACTTCCTATCTTGAGTTGCTCCAGCATAGTCACTATCAGTATAAGCAACTAGTTCAAATGGAGAATCCCTAGAATACTAAAGGCCTAATGTTGGTTTGCCTTTTAGATATCTAAAAATTCTCTTTATTTCTAAGAGATGGGATGTCTTTGGTGTAACTTGGAATCTGGCACATGCACATACTACAAACATAATATCTGGCCTAGATGATGTGAGATACATCAAAGATCCAATCATAGATCTATAAAGATGTACATCAACATCATCAGCATCTCCATCTTTGACTAAAGGCTTTTCCAAATCAACCGGAGTAGAAGCAGACTTCACATCTGTGTAGTTGAATTTCTTCAAATCAACTGGAGTAGATGTATCTGCATTAAGTTCTCCTTGTGTACCTGTAGATTCATTAGAGATTGTACCTGCAGCTACCGGTACATAATTCATAGATTGGGTTAGACAATCAATATCAAACAACCACTTTGGACCATTCCCTTCTATCATAGGCTTATTCTCTAAAAACTCAATATGCAAGTTTTCTTCTACCCTTCTGGTTCTTGTGTTGTATACCCTAAAAGCTTTACTACTCAAGGAATATCCAACAAAGAAACTTTCATCACTTTTGCCATCAAACTTGCCTAAATTTTCTAAAGTATTAAGAATGGTATCATAACATCCAAATGGTCTCATAAAGCTTAGAGTTGGTTTAAAACCTTTAAAAAGTTCATAAGGTGTCTTGTTATGAGGCTTGACTACTAAGACCCTATTCTGTACATAGCAAGCAGTACTAACTGCTTCAGCCCAAAATGTGGTAGGTAACTTAGAGTCAGCTAACATGGTTTTAGCAGCCTCAATTAGTGTCTTATTCCTCCTCTCAGCCACACCATTTTGCTGAGGAGTCCTGGCTATACTGTATTCCCTCTTAATACCTTTTTCTCTGCAAAAATCATCCATAACTTTATTCTTAAATTCTGTTCCATTATCACTCCTGATTATTTTCACTTTCTTATCCACTAGGTTTTCTATTTCTTTGATAAAGTTCTTGAGAATCTCACTGGTTTCATCCTTAGTTGTTAAAAAGAAAACCCAAGTAAACCTGCTATAATCATCAGTGACTACTAAGCAATACTTCTTATGCATTAAACTACTCACAAAGGTTGGACCAAACAAATCCATATGAAGCATAAACAAAGGCTTAGTAATTGGATTCAGAACCTTGGACTTACAAGAAGCTCTGTGTTGCTTCCCTTTAAGACAAGCAACACATGTTTGGTCATTTTCAAAACATTTTGTAGGCAAACCTCTTACAAGATTATCCTTAACAAGCTTATTTATGTTCTTAAAATTAATATGACCAAGCCTCCTATGCCAGAGCATTGATTCATCTGATGTAGCCTTTGCAACAAGACAAGTTAAACTCTCTTTAGGAACAATGTTCTTCATATCAAAACTGTACATGTTGTCCTTTCTAGGAATTTTAAGAAGTATCTGACTTTCATCAGGCAACTTAAAATTAGGAGATAAGACAAGACATTTAGTGTCAGTAAAAAGGACATAGTTCTTTTTGTCACACATCTATGAGACACTAAAAAGGTTGAATTTTAACTCACAAAGTATACATCTTCAAAATCAAGGCTATCAATTTTAAGTGTTCCTTTACCAGAAATTCTACCACCATGTGCTCCTCCCCCAAATGTAACATAACCTCCATCAAATTCCTTGAAATCTGAGAGATAAGCTATGTTCCCAATCATGTGCCTTGAGCATCCACTGTTAATAAATCCTGTATCATCCTGTTGTGGCTTGCCCTGCACATAAAAATAAGGAAATTAGTTTCCTTTGGGGACCCAAGCCATTACTGACTTGGATCTGCCTCGTGCATCAATGTAGTTGTGTCTTTTAAAAATAAGTGATGCACCATTAGGTTTGGTAGTTCTTTAAACCCAACATGCTGACGTCTTAACAGCATTTACCCTTTTTTCCCTAACAACATTAACTGGTGTTGTATATGACCTAGCAGTATTAACTACTCTGGGCCTTTCAGTATGATAGTGTCTCATAGCAATATTAAGCTTTTGATTAACATATCTGCTAGTTAATTCTGTTTTCTTATAAAAGGGCCTCTGATAAGTTGATTGTGTTTGTTTAGAAAAATGTGACATTGATTTAGCACTATGAACTGTTGGTTTGGGGTGAGCAGTATTAACAAGCCTAACAGTATTAAGTGGTGTGAGGCCAGTTTTCAGCAAAACTGCCCTTGGAGTCATATTCCTGTGTGCACTAGGGTGTGCGGTTTTGGCATAATAGTCATAATCCACCCTATTGTAATTATTCCTAGATACCATCCTTTCCTTTTGATGGTAATTACAGTTAATCTGCACATGGTCAAAACTTCCACAAATAAAGCAAGCTTTGTTATACATCACAAAATCACTTCCTAGTTGATTAGACTTTTGTCCATTCTAGTTTCTTTAATTCCCCCTAGGACTTTATGATCTATACATCTCAGCAAACCTGACTGACTTTTTAACTAGTTTTTCATGATTTTTAGGTTTGACAAACTCTATATTTTTATCAACAAGAAAAACATGTTCTTTATCAACATTAAGTGGAGACTCAACAAAGCTACTTGTGTCTTCAGATACTTGTTCTTTTACCAAAGAGTTGATGAGAAAAAATAATGAGGATTCTGGAAGATCTCCTTAAGAAGATAAAGATAACAGAAGATATGAAGATATCCCTTAAATGTTTAAAAGTATTACTTGTTTATATCTTTATGTTAACTTCCTTTGTAAGTCATGATCTCTCTATATAAAGAGATCATAGACACATAGATGTAGTGTGTCAAAAAGTGTGTGTGCACCAAAGGTGTAAAACGTGTGTATGTTGGTTTACACGTCCCATAGGAAGATGTAGATGCTAGCATGTGTTTTAGCCCCAAGGTCATTTGTTTGATCCTGTTGATGTAACTGTCTTACCATTGATCAGGTAAGATTAGGGCTTGTAGTAGTCATTGTATAAAGATGATGATGAAACCTTGTTAGGCAATAATAAAGAATTTTCTTGATGTTTATTCTGCTATGCATTCTATTGTTCTTTGTTATTGTTAATCCTAGATTAAAGTTCTAAACAAACTGAGCTTACAATGATTTTATAGTTTCCACAATTGGTATCAGAGCCTGGTGGCTCTCGATCTAGGATCACAAGGTTATGTTGATGTCGAATTTATGAAGAAATGAAGGTTCAAGTTTTCTGTTTTGAGTACTAGTCACATTCGGCAACATTAGGGTTTGTCAAACCCTAATTATAATTAAAACAGAAAGCATGTTTTTGTGTATAAATGACATCAAGGGAAGAGCAGCAAGTGTTTCTTAATTCGATGATGATATAAGGCCCTAATTGTTGATAATGCTTTTATCTTTACTTGCTTTGGTGAGTCGATCATTAGATCGGTGATGAACCCTAGTAAGGATGTCGAAAGTAACTTGTTTAATGCTCGTAATGTGGGACAAATGGTATGAATGTGTTGGATAGTTTCAGATCGATCGTTTGTTAACTGATGATGCATTAATATTGCTTGTCTTGTGGCATAGTATTGCTTGTTAGCAGTTAGTACTGCTAAGGGAGTAAGTTAATACTGCCTGAATAACTTACTGCTGCTCGTTACTGCTGCTCGTTTGTACTGCTGGCTTAAATGTTACTATTGCTCATTGATTTTTAGATGCTTCGTGATTGTGTTGTCCAAGATGCTGCTATTGAACGTAGTAGTAGATGATTGGTTGCTGCTCGTTATATGGAATGCTAGTTAATAATGCTCATTTTATATTAATGATACTCGTTAACAGTTTGTACTGCTACCATTAAAGAAAAAGATTATTACTACTGCCAATCGCAAGTGTTTGTAATGCCAAGAGAATGTGAATTAGTGACACTTTAGTGATAGATTAGTGACACTAAAACGTGTCACTAAAAGCTAGAGAGGAAGGAGTCATCAGATCTGTGATAGTTTAGTATCAGATTAGTGACACTAAAAAGTGTCACTAAAAGCTTGGGAGGAAAGAGAATCCAAATTTGTGACACATTAGCGACAGCTTAGTGACTATAAAAAGTGTCACAAGTGAAATGGGAGGAAGGAGTAATTGAATTTGTGACAGATTAGCAACAGTTAAAGCGTCACTAACAGAATGGGAGGAAGGAAAATGAAGATTAGTGATAGATTCGTGACAGTTTTGTGACAGAAAAAGTGTTGCTAATTGGTAATTACTTAGTACTGCTTATTAAAAAGTTAGTACTGCTCCTTTATTTTTAATACTGTTTGAGCAATATTTAGTACTGCTCCTTTAAATAGTTAGTACTGTTGTGATGGAATGTTAATACTGCTTGAATATTTTACAACTGTTAGCACTTACCGATATTGGACAGAGACGAGTTTTGATTATCGGTTGGTTTATCAGACAACACACAGAGGAAGAAAGTTTTTGGATTTGATTTTAAATACTCTTAACAGATTTAAAGGCTCGTATTTTATTGGTTTAAATTGATTACGAAGATGATTGTTTATCACCTATTTGAAGTTGAAGTGGAATTTTTCAGATGTGTGTTCTTATCATATCTTAAAGTGGGTGTTACATTTTGAAGATAACTTGTTCGTGCTTAGAAACGATGTGACGAAGACTTGACGAATCTAACAAAGGTGTGTGATCTAACTTATGGTGCTCAATGCTCACATTTGCTATCACTTTGGTCTGGTGTCTCATAAAAGATGAGGATAATTGTCAAGAGGTTGCGATCTACTTATATTTCACAGATTTATTTATAAGTTTGGAGTCACGTGGATAGTACAAGACATAAGACACAAGTTTGGGTTATTCTACTTCAGCATCAAGTTCGTTATACTTAATTTTCTTCATCAGTGATCATTACATAGAGCCTACAGAATTGAAGATTCAAGAAATGGTTAACATATGGGTTTCAGGGGAAGCTTATTGTTAAAATGTTTAACCATTTACATGTGGCATTGAGGTGAAGGTTTTTACTACTGCTAGTCATTATTACTACTGCTAGTGTGAGTTTCTACTACTCAAGTTCATTTTTCTTATTGTGCTTAATGGTGGGTAATTTGAGGAAATAGAAGGCTTAGATTAGAAGTGTGATATTGGTTTGTAGTGGTCAAGATCAAAGTTGCTTATATTCATATGTCCCCTATTGGATTATGACAAAAAGGGGAAGAAGATGTTAACAGGTACAATTGGCAACTTGTAGATCCTTGGTATGGCATGGTACAAAGGAAATCTAAATTAAGGGGAAGTTTTGTTTCATTCAGGGAGATGATTACATCTCAACTTTAGGGGAAGCTTTGGCTTTATGATGAAGTTCGTACACGACTTTGTTTGTTTTGTCATCATCAAATAGGGGAAGATTGTTGGGATTCTTGATTTGATGAGACAAAATAAATAAAAGAATGAAACAAAAGGATCAGAATCATCATTAAAGAATTCTACAAGCTGGTGGAGAATTATTGAAGATTTAGTCAAAGATATCAAAATATGAAGATTCTGGAAGATCTCCTTAAGAAGATAAAGATAACAAAAGATATGAAGATATCCCTTAAATGTTTAAAAGATTTACTTGTTTATATCTTTATGTTAACTTCCTTTGTAAGTCATGATCTCTCTATATAAAGAGATCATAGACACATAGTTTTAGTGTGCCAAAAAGTGTGTGTGTGCATCAAAGGTGTAAAACGTGTATGTGTGGGTTTACACGTCCTACAGGAAGATGTAGAAGCTAGCATATGTTTTAGCCCCAAGGTCATTTGTTTGATCCTGTTGATGTAACTGTCTTACCATTGATCATGTAAGATTGGGGCTTGTAGTAGTCATTGTATAAAGATGATGATGAAACCTTGTTAGGCAATAATAAAGAATGTTCTTAATGTTTATTCCGCTATGCATTCTATTGTTCTTTGTTATTGTTAATCCTAGATTAATGTTCTAAACAAACTGAGCTTACAACGATTCTTTAGTTTCTATAAAAATTAACCATATACAATAGACATACGAGATAAAATATCACTATCTAAAGGTGATTGAAATATCACTATCTATTCGTTGCCCCAATCGCCTTTATTGCGAGATTCTGATCAAAATAAGCTCTGAAATGTTGATTCTGGTATATATTTGATTTTTTATTCATATTGATCAAAATTAACCATATGCATGCCAAATTGATCAAAATTAATTATATACAATGGACATACGAGATGAAATATCACTATCTAAAGGTGATTCATTGCCCCAATCGTCTTTATTGCGAGATTCTGATGAAAAATAAGCTTCGAAATGTTGATACCGGTATATATTTGATTTTTTATTCATATTATTTTGGTATATAATCAGTAGATGTTGCTTATTTTGGTGCTTATTTATGTTTTTTTAGGTTTTGTTGCCTATTTTGGATATAATCTGTAGATGTTGCTTATTTTTTTATTATTTGTTGCTTGTTTTGAATATAAGCAGTAAATGTTGCTTATTTAGCTTATTAGGTTTTTAGGTTTTTGTTGATTATTGTTGCTTATTGTGGTAGGTTGTTGTATTTTATGTTTATCTTTGTTGTGATTGTTTTTGTTATGATTGTTGATGCACACTATGTGTTTGATGAAATGTGACTATGATAATCACACATGACTTAGTAAGTTTTTATGAATGAGCATATATCATGTTATGATTTTTTAATGGTGATGTTAGCGCAAGTGGTTGGAGCTAAAGCTTAAAGCTTATAAGAGCTGGAGCTTATGAGATTTGGTAAAGGAGCTGGGGCTTTTTATTTTTTGATACGTTTGATAAGGTAACTTAAGTATAAAATAACATTAAAGAACAAAAAGTACAGAAGTTATATTAAAAGGCGATTTTAATCAGACACAAGTAGATGTTGCTTATTTAGGTTCTTTGCCTTGTAGGTTTTTGTTGCTTATTTTTGCTTATTTGAAACAATCAGTAGATTTTGCTTATTTTTGTTGCTTATTTTGGATATAATCAGTATGTAACACCCCCAAAATGGGTCGCAGCGGAATAAGGATCCGGGGCATGTTACTTCAAGATCAACAGCACAAGATATATCACATGAAACGTGTATTTTTATGTTTATAAGAAAAAAAAATATTCTTTTTTTTTTAAATCTGAAAACACAAAATTAGGAAAATTTTTTTCTCCATAAAGCAACCTAAATATTTGCAACTAAGGTCCTTGTAGTTAAATATCTTAACTCCCCCTCAAATAATGACCCGTTAAGTTAAAAAGTTTCCTGTATTTTTTCGTGACACTTTGAAAATACATTCGAGAGCACTTTCTTCCTGTCGAACAAAGACCCGTATTCTATTTAAAGATCATTTGTTTTTGTTCGAGTGTTCGAATTTTCTTGAAATTTTTTATCTAATGACGAAAGTGATTTTGTTTTTATTCCAACTTTTAAGTGAATGACCCAAGCATGATTTAAAAAATCTTATTGAGAAAATTGCTCGAGTCAAAAAAGATTTCTCTTCTTTCTAAGAATAAATGCACTGACGTGTACACTTTTCTTTTCTTTCGAGCCCGGGTTGTGCACTCATTTGTACACAAGCCATAGAAAAATAGAAATGACATATGTTAAAACATGTAAACTCTCGTTCGGACTTTATTTACAAGCCCGTGCCATTATTAAACAGCATTTCCAGGGTCGTAAAAATTATTGATTACGAGAGACATGTCGAGAAGAATAATTTTGGGTTTTTGAAAGTTTCTAATTTTGTATTTTCTTTTTCTGGTTTTATATTTTTGTATTTTCTTTAATATTTTTAAGAGAAAAAATCTTTTTTGGTAGTTTTTAAATAAATATTTACATATTATACACGACGAGATAACTTGTTACTCTTCTTTAGATTCTGCAAGATTTTTGAGCTTATATGGAGTGATGCTTCACATTCCAAGACGGTTGATCATAAATTTGAATCGTTCTTTTCCTAACGCTTTCGTGAAAATATCTGCGAGTTGGTATGTTGTCTTTACAAAATATAGCTCAACTGTTCCATTCTTCACATACTCATTTATAAAATGACATCGAACATCGATGTGTTTTGTGTAACACCCCCAAATCTGGGTAGCAGCAGAATGTTGAATATCCAAGGGCGTTACTTCATAGATCAATAGCACAAGATATGAGAACGACCACTAAACATGTCGTTTAAAAAGATACATTGGATTTAACAAAATACTTGTTCGTTACATAAGCTTGTGGCTTCAAATTGTTTGACAACATAAGTAAAGATTTCGGTTTATAATAAATGTCCCAAAATGTAATACACCCTAAATCTTTAATATTGACTCTCTACAGAGTGACCCCCAATGTATCTTGGCACCTCGTGCCCTATTGACCTGAGAAAAACATGCTTAAAACGTCAACATAAAGTTGGTGAATTCATAGGTTTATGTAAATCAATTGTAGGACCGCAAGATTTCCAAGTGTATGATTAAGCAACAGATGCAAACATCATAAAAAGTAATTACGGTTTCCTAAGCTCATGACACTGAAGCTCGACGTATATGGATGCAATAAATTGCCAATAAATGCCCCTGAATGATGTTCTAACCCGCAACATCCCAAGTCCGACATGGTATACGTTTGTTGTCCGGCAGACCGGCACAGTGAGCGCTACTCACCCAAACGGGGACGTCAATCCCAAATAGATCTATTTATAACATTCGCGCTCGCAATCTAGCAATTGACAGTTCATGATAATAGGGCTCAGTGGGTTATCGCTACTTAGGCAAACTCGTAATCAAAGTATAAAATGTACACTTGCGTCCAGTTTGTAAAACAAAGCATGTTCTCACCCCAAAGATGTAAATCATTTAAATAATTGTAAAACATGGGGCTATGAACTCACCTTTGTGAATAGTCCTCTGAAAATGATAGATATATCCAAGTATGAATCACACCGTCAAATACCTAAGTAAATACGGCCAGTCTTAGTCTACAGTTTAGGCTAAAGACTCAATGTATAAACTAAAATAAATTTCTAGTTTATATATACTGTTATCACTTGTGTGGTGGTGCACATGTTTATCGTATTTGTAATTTCTTGATGGCTCTTGGGAAGGTATACGACTAAGGATAGGTACCGTTAATAATTTATACATTTATTAACCTGATAGTTTATACACCGATAAACCTTGACTTTAAATACTATAATACTTTTATTATATTAAGTCCAGTCCGACACTTCAAGTATTTATAAAATCATTTAAGTTTTATAACATATCCTTAAGTTTTTAAGTTTGACAACCTTAGTCCTTTTATTCAAGTTTGGTTAAATTACATTTTTAACCCTTAACTTTCCAAGTTGTCACTTTTAGTCCCTTGACTTTACAAAAATTGCACTTTAGGTCCTTATATATTTCAAACAGCCCTTTAAGTTTTTTTGTAATGTCAAAACAGCCCCTAGACTTTATAGAAAAATAGTTTTGACAGTTTTAACCCCCAAGTTTACAAGTTTACACATTTAGTCCCTTAACTTGTAAAAAGTCACATTTTAAACCCAATTAAGACCTAACAAGTGACAATAGGTTTTATTTACTTCAATAAGCTACATAAGTTGTTGGCAGCTTATAAATAAGCCCGGATGAGCTTATTTGAGCTTATTGGGCTTTTCGGCCCAACATCAACTTCAATTAAGCTTCTAAGAGTTCAAAAGGGTTTTCAAAAGTGACAAGGACTTTGGTTAAGCTCAATTAAGCTACTTTAACTGTTGGGCTTATAAATAAGCTTAGATGATCTTATTTAGGCTTATTGGGTTCATTAGCCCAATAACCTTAACCTAAAAACTTGCAAAAGTCCATTAAGCATTTCCTTATTTAGCCCAACTTATTTTCTAATCTTATTAAGCTTATTAGGGTTTGTTTTAAGTTGTTTTACCTTATGGCTTATTCAATAAGCCATTAAGCTCCGGTAATGGGCTTTTGGGCCCATTACGAGTCTGATAAGGGTTGTTCATGTTTGGGCTCAATCCATTAGGGTCCATTAACTTGCCTAAGGTTATCATAAGCCTCATAAGCTGTTTTAAGCTCACAAATAAGCTGCCAAGCTTATTCATGGCATATGGGTTTCGTGGTTTACGGTAATGGGCTAACGAGCCCATTTAAGGATCAATTTGGTTATTAAACATACTAAGGGTCCATATTAATATCAATTTGCTCGTTGGACTCTTAATAAGCTCGTAAGGCTTATAAATAAGCTGTAGGCCCGCCAAGCTTGCTTATTGGGCCTGTTTGGGTTCGTGCGTGGCCTTTTGGGCTAATTCAGCCCATTAGGAGTTTATCTAAGGCGTGCTTGTTATATGTCGAGTCTAATAAGGTTCCTATTTTAACACTAAGCTCGAATGAACTTAAAAATAAGCTATGGATCCCACTCGTGGGCTATTGGGCCGGTTGGGCCCAAGCCGCGAGCACGTTTGGATTTCACAAGCCCTTTGTGGCCCGTTGGTTTCCCCTAGCAATGTATATGATTCGAAAATAGTTCTAATGGCTATATTATGTTCGTTGGCCTATATACGTTAGTCGTGCTCCACATGCAAATGTTGGTTTATGTCGTGTATACGTTCCCAAGCTACTATGTCGTGTTTACTTTCAATGTTTACGTGTGGTTTATAAGTTGCTCGCGTATAAGGGCTTTTGTTTACGTCAAATGTTCCAAGTTTTATATAAATGAAAGTTTTAGAGTCTCACTTGTTATTAATCCTACATTTTACGTGTTTCCTTGCACCTTTACACCACATAAGTCATTATACGTAATAGTATTGCGTATAACTCGCATGTTTCTCATTTAACATGCGTGCACTCACTCTAGTACATCAAATATATACATACGTGACATATAAACTAGTTAACAAGGAAAAACACATATGATACAATTGTTATGAGTTTGAATGTGACTTACAAAGGGTCCTAAGGCTTTGTTTTCGAGTGTGTGTGTGAAATGAGACAACCCACGTATGACTTATGCGACCAAATAATAAACTAAGCTCCAAAGCTTAGTGTACACCTAATCCTTAGCTTTTGTAAACCTTGTGGCCTCGTATACAATCCCTAGTAGATGTTTATTGGCTCGAAATAAAGTAAATGTATGTGTTTGTATGCGGTTTGTGATCCGACACAAAGGAGAGGAAATATTTAACTTGTTTGAGAGTTGTGTGAGTTATAAGAGTGTAAAATGGTAAGAGTGTGTATGTATTTATTGGCAAATACTTAGTTGCATGCTTCCTAGTCCCCAACAAACCAAACCGTGCCCTAGTTGATGGTTTTTGAGAGTTTCTAGTTAGCCTCAAATGGTATTTAGCTAAACCACTAAGTACAATCTTTAATTACTCAATGTATGTACAAGATTTGCTAGTGATTTGGAAATCTTATGGATTTTGTGTATATACATGCATTAGCCGCGACATTAGGGGCAAATGAGAGACCAAATGGTTATTAACCTTTGTGTAATGAGTTTACTAGGAACATTAAGGACTATCATTAATTAAAGAAGGTTTGTACTAGTACTTAGGGAATCATTTAGAGATGTTCTAATTGTTTTGGACTCATAACCGGCCCCTAGTGGGTTATGTACACATAATTGATTTAATTTTTGTGTTAAGGTTTTAAAAGTGGGTATTGGTTTGAGTCTAGGTAAGCCTAGGTATTTTCGGGGCGTGTCCAAATGTATTTTATTGCGAAACGTAAGCCTTTTACCTGACCAATAAAAATAAAATACGCAAAGTTAACAATTATCTTCTTAATAATTATATAACACTTAGTTGATGTAAACCTTAATTTATTTGATGACCGTTTACATTAGATGATTATTTCTAGTCTACGCGATTTAGCTTAAAAGTAAATTTAAAAGTAAACGCGTATCAGACCAAAATAAATAGTGACGAATAATAGGAGTCGTAAAATGACCTGAAATTGAGAAATGTTACAGGCATGTTCCGTCCCGTTGTGGTTATTTTGTGGCATGAATTGTTTTGGTAATTGCAGCAGCTAATTGAAATTTTATTTTGGATATTGTTGTATGTCGTAAACCTATGATTCTCGCTCAACTTTATGTTGATGTTTTAAGCATCATTTTCAGGTAAGCTTAATGGTGCTAAGATAGAGCGAAGTGGCTAGAAGAGACCGTAGGATGCTTGGAGTTTATTTATGCTTTCTGTTTGAATAAATGCGTTTGCATGAATTGTTTGGATTATGTTTTGCATGTCATTTATTGACGAGACCTCTTTCTCATTAATAAAGACACCGTTAGGTTTTGGGTATTGTTATGACACTTTGTGTCTTTGCTTTACTTTAGTTTTCATTTTAGTATTCTCTATATAGACACCATGTGTTGTGATGATATCCATTCTTGTTTACGCCTCGCGTTTCCGCCTTGGCGGGGTGTGACAGATTGGTATCAGAGCCATTGGTTATAGAGAAGTAGGTGGTTGAGCCTAGACTATAACCTAGGAGTCCTTCATGTAGATGCATTTAGGGCTTAAGTGTTTAATGCTATAACTACTATGCTTCCCCTCTATTTTTGCATAGCTTATATATCTCGTATTTTGCTAAGTTGTCATTTTAGTTATTTTGCCTACCATTATTGGATATGATATGTATTACTTTCTTAGTATTTTAGCTATGTTTTTCCCCCACCCGTAAGAAGTCTCGTTGGGGAACCGTTTTCCCAACTGGACTTAAGCGTTATAAGGAGCCTCTTGTGGAACCGAAGGAGATAAGATAGTTGATCGTTTGTCGAATTCGCGTAATAGGGTTGGACCCGCGGAGTCGGGTGATTCTTGCGGAGGCAAAGTCAAACCCAAGCGAGGCCCAGCATAAGTTTATCCCGTCCTTTACCCCGTCATGTTGTTATTGATTATTTCTTTTGGATATTTCGTATTTTGGGAATTGTTGTGAGATTTTTTGTTATTTTAAGTCGCCCATTTTCGTTTGCATTTGATATAAGTAAGTGGTTATTTGATGGAGCATCTTTTATGTGTTAAGTTTGAGTGGTTTAAGATGTGCAATGTGGTATATGTGCTTATATGTGAATTATGATTGATATGGGTAATCTTAGAAGTAAGTACATGTGTGATAGGATGCACATATTAAATTTATGTTGGGCAAATTAATTATAAAAGGCATCACACACGTTGACGTGTGACATGATTGCATTTATTTGTGTTTGAACTGTATAGGTGGTAGTTAATATGTTTTTTTTTTGTATGTGTGATTAATGAATACAGATGATGGTACTGGTAGAGATTTATTCTCTTACACTAAATTGGCTTGGATATGTTAAAGTTGAGTTGTATTGATAGAAAGTTCCTTCTATCTAGTATTTGCGGATACCTAGTATTGCTTTTATAGGTTGTTCGTTTGCTCGGTTGTTTGTTCGGATTTCCTAAGTCTAAGCTTAGCATCCCTTCATGTACTTTGTTAGTATAGGATAAGGATTTCCTTTTCGACGTTCTCGATGTTTTGTGGTTGATTCGGAATCGCTTTTTTAGATTTTCAGCAGTGTTTCGTTAGTTCTTTCATTGCTTTGATTACTCGTATGAGTATCAAGGTATCTTTTTAAAGCACTAATTGTTACTAACATATTCAGCGTGGATCATTACTTCCCTTGTTTGTATATCCGTGGTTTTCGTAACCGTTGAGCAAACGTGTTGTATCGTTTTTTGGTTTCGGCCCTGTTATCGTTATTTTGGATAAGACCTTACGTTTTCTTTTGGGTACGTAACGTCTTGCATGAGTTTTCTTGTACGAGTTCGTTTGATTTTATTTTGAGTATATGGTTCCTGGTATTTTCTTTCGTTTTCAAACAATAAAATTGTGTCAGAGTCTGTACGGTGTTTTACGATCCCTGTTGGTATTATGGTGTCATTGTACTGAGTATCATATTTCATAAATTGATGTCTAATTATAAAAAACTCTTTTGGAAGTTTTGTGTTAGTGTGAGGAAAACTGTGTTTAAAATGATCTGTGTTACAAAAGACTCATGTTTAAATGGTCTATACAAATAGGATATGAAAATTTTTAAGTGGTTTAATAAATTTTATTTTATTATAAAAAGCTGGTTTAAAGTGATTCATAGTGTTAAGGTATGATATACCATTAGATAACCATCTCTAGATTTTTTTTATGACAACCAAAATTAATTTTATAAAGATTAATTTTAAGACAATTTTATTTATTATTTAAAATGATTTTTATACATAAAGTGACTTTCTTAATTTAAATTGATTTTTATAAAAACATTATTTGGTCTTTCGAGTCATGTTGATAATTGGTATAAGAATTTCCGTCTTTCGTATTGATATATTTTTTTATGTGTTCATTTGTCGTGGTACGTCTGTTGATTTCTTTCGTTGCGTTTTCGCTCGGTGCATATACGTATCCTTTCTTTCAAAGGATTCTTATGTCATTTGATCCACGTCTATTTGCATATGTGGAATCTCCTATATGCATTAGCCTTTGACTCGAATTCGTGTTTGTTATTCCTATTCGCTGTTTGTAACCTTGGAGTTCGTGTTACGTTGAGTCGTGGAAGCTTTGATGTGCTTGTGGGAATGGACCGGTTGTCCAAGAGGAAGTTTGGGATAGTATGTCATGGGAAGGTGGTTAGGATACCGTTGGAAGGTGATGAGATACTTCAGGTTCATGGTGAACGTACTCAAGGAGTCGTGAAAACCTTAATGAACACAAAGGTAGATGAACCAAAATTGAGTGATATTTCCGTCGTACGAGATTCATTGATGTGTTTCCGAAAGATTTGTCGATGACACCACGATGACAAGGTTGCAATTCGCATACGATTTAGTTCATGGTCCTAGCGACGCAGTTGCTAGTCTCCATATCGTCTAGCACCCTTGGAAATGCAAGAATTGTCTGGACAACTTCAAGAGTTGCAAGACGAAGGTTTCATATGACCTAGTCATTTTCCGTGAGGAGCACTGTGTTGTTTGTTAAGAAGAGGAGCATGGAGTTCATTTTAAAGTTAGAGTTGGATCTACTAAGGATGGAGAAGTTGTATGCTAAGGTTACTCAGTGATGAGGTAGTGAGATTTGGGATGTTACCTACGACACCATCGAGATATGATTATTCTTAGGAAATGGCAGTTTAGCTTACCTACGCTTTCAACGCAAAACTTTTCTAAGATTGTTAACCCCATTACTTCCCTAACTGAGAGGGATCAAAAGTATGAGTGGGGCGCATAACGAAAAGAGGCTTTCCAGACTTTAAAGAATGATTTGTGTGACGCTTCGATAAATCAAATGTAGTGGTTGATGCGTTGAGTAGAAATGGAGAGTGAAACTAAGACAAGTTAAGAGCAATGTCTATGACTATCCAGAGAATCACTTGTTTAGGACAGATATTGGCTACTTCAAGTGAGATGTCCAAGGTAAAGGACGCGCCAGCAGAAATGCTGCGTGACCTGGACCAACAAATGGAAAAGAGAGCAGATGATGGTTGTACTTTATGGATTAAATTGTATAGTAAGTATGGGTATGAAATTCGCTACCATCTAGGTAAGGCAAATGTGGTGATTGAGGCGCTAATTAGGAAGGAACGAGTGAAACCTAGACGTGTTCGAGCGATGGCTATGACTATTCAGTATGGGTAGTGGAATGATAATGACGCCCAATGTGAGGCGTTCAAGCTAAGAGAACGTACCCGCAGAATTACTAACGTACTCGCAGAAAGGCTACATGGTTTAGATCAACAGATGGAAAGGAAAGAAGACGAGAGTTTGTATTTTATGGATCGTATTTAGGTTCCATTGGTAGGAAGTGAAATGGATGAGGCCCATGCATCAAGGTAGTTGGTACATCCGGGAGCGGATAAGACGTACTATAACCTTGGAGACATGTATTGGTAGCCACATGTAGAAAAGGATATAGCTACCTATGTTAGCAATTGTCGGATTTGTTTAAGAGGTGAAGGCTGCAATGTCAAAGACTTTTGGCTTGCTGCAACAGCCTGAGATACTTGCATGAAAATGAGATAGAATCACCATGGATTTTATCACTAAATTTCTAAGGTCAAAGTAGTGAGTATGATGTGATTTGGGTGATGGTCGATAGACTGACCAAGTTAGCTCAATTTCTAGCTATACAAGAAGATTTCAAGATGTGAAGTTGGCAAAGATTTATATTGATGAGATAATAGCAAGGAATGGAATTCTGGTGATGATCAACTCAGATTGAGATGGATGATTTACCTCGTGGTTTTGGCAGACGCTGCAGAAAGTGTTAGAGACACGATTGGATTTGAGTACTGCTTAGCATCCTCAAGCGGATGGACAAAGTGAACGTATGATTCAGACTTTGGGAAGATATAATGAGGGCATGTGTTATTGATTTTGGTTGTAGTTATCATTCGAGCATTTGGTGTGCTCCGTTTGAAGCTTTGTATGGAATGAAATGTAGGTCGCCTGTTCTATGGGCAGAGATTGGAGAGAGTAGTTTGACTGGGCCTGAGTTAGTACTAGATACGACAGATAAGGTAGTATTGATAAAAGAAAAGCTCAAAGCGGCAAGAGATCGTCAAAAGAGCTATGCGGATAAGAGACGTAAACCGTTAGAGTTTGAGGTGGGTGATAGAGTACTATTGAAGGTGTCGCCTTGGAAGGGCGTAGTGCGTTTTTGAAAGAAGGGTAAGTTGGCACCCAGATACATAGGACCATTCGAGATCCTTGAAAGGATCGGCCCCGTAGCTTATCGGTTAAGATTGCCCGAGGAGTTGAGTAGTGTGCATGACACATTCCACGTGTCAAATTTGAAGAAGTGTTTGGCGGATGCTAATTTGCATGTGCCGTTGAATGAAATCAAAATCGACAAGACTTTACGTTTTGTTGAGGAACTCGTAGAGATTATGGACCGTGAGATTAGGAATTTGAAGCGTAGTAAGATACCACTTGTGAAAGTTCATTGGAATTCAAAGCGTGGTCCCGAGTTCACTTGGGAGCGCGAAGACCATATGAAGTCTAAGTATCCTCAGTTATTTGTTGATCGTGCTGTTGAATCGGCTAGTTAAATCTCGGGACGAGATTTCCTTAAGGAGGGGATAATGTGACAACCGTGATTTGAGCAAGTTAGTTTAAACCTTTAGAAATGGCTAAAAGTTCATTTTTATGTGTGTAAGTGTTGTGCTATGTGAATTTATGTGGGCTAAGTGAGTTAATTATGTGTTTGATATCATTTTGAGGTGTATGGGTATCTCATTTTGAGTGTGTTTGAGTTTGGTGTTAAGTATTCCATTCGTTCACGTGTGGTGATAATGGATATGAAAGACGTGTGCATGCATTGCTACGTCAATACTTGGTTTTAAGGATTAAGCGTTTATAGGAAGTGTGTGATATGGGAAAGGAATAATGTGGTTGAAATATGGAAGTTGGTAGTAAACTTTCCATATATAGAAAATGAATTTGGAAATAAAAAGTTATTTTTAAAAAATAGTTTATAAGCAAAATGGTTTATCAAATTAGCTTAGATTTTTATAAAAACTTAGGGTATTGAAGGTAATTAATTAACTAATAAAAGATAAAAAAATATTTTTTTTATACATGAATAGTAAATACGAATTTGTATAGGAAAATATATAAAAAAATTAGTTAATTAAAAAGGGAGGTGATTGGATCGGTTTAAAAAAAGAAAAAGAAAAAAAGAAGAAACAAATCCGATTACAATTAAGATTCTAGGTAATATAAATATAAGATAAATAAATCCCTAAATCACTTTTTCTCTCCTCTTTTTTCCTGTGATCGACCGAACCTCCAAGAGAAGAAAAAAAAAAGTTTTTTTTAATCAAGAACGAGTTGGTGATTAAATGATTCAAGAATCAAGGTTTAGGTATGTTTCAATTAAGTTTTTGTTTAGTTTTCTTTAAATCAAGTAACAATTATTAACATGGATAATTAGGGTTGTATAAAATCTATAAATTAATATAATTAAACTAGTTAATAATGATTAGGGATGAATTATAAGCATGATGATGTATTCGGTTAGGTTTAGAATGCGTTAGAACTTGATTTAGGTTTGAGCAGAATTTATGTCTATGATGTAGCTCAGAGAGTCTAGTTTTCAGAACATCCAGTCTCGAAAGTTTTTAAGGTCGGGAAGTTATTCAAATGTTGGTTACAAGAAAGGTTGTCAAAGCAGTAAATTCGGGTCAGATTTAGGTCAGATTTCGAGGTGTAAAACCCCCACTTAAAATTTTAATTATGATTATCCAACCTACAGGAGTTTAGTTCTATGTGTCTATTAAAAATCCTCCAAAGTAGAGCTTCTGATTTGGAGTCTAAGTATGGTTTTTAGGTCCAAATGTTTTAGTGTTCGTTCAAATCCGAAACTGAGTAGTTAAAAGTTTGATTTTATTTGGGACACTTAAGAGGGGAAATAAATTAGTGGAAAAATCAGGGAGATAGTAAACTCATAATATTGAACCGGTGATTTTTGGTAAAATTTATAATGGGTCATTAGGTATGGTTTAGGATTGGTAAATGACACTAAAATTCTGCATTTTCAGATAAATTGTTGAACATTGAAAAAGTGTGTAAACGAATTGGTAAATGTTGGGCATGGTGTCGGGGTGACCCATGAGGGTAAATAAACACCTTATACATCCATCATATGATTGTTACATGTGCTTAAGCTTTTGGCTTAGTAGCGTGTAACAAGTGTTTGTTTTGTTGAATAGTTTTGTGCAAAGGATTTAGGATTTGCTAAGGCATCAGATGAGTTTTATAGCCCCTTTTTTCTTATGTTTTCTTGGGGTGGAAAATGATCGCTATGAGTATTTAAATTGTTTTAGTTATTGTGATTAATGTGTTTTAAATGAAGATGGACATACGAGACTATTATATGTTATGTGCTACTTGCTAATGTGATATGGATTGTTGCGCTTGAGCGTGACCGTCTCAAGGAATTGGTAGATTGTTAGTAGTGAGCGTGACTGTCTCATTGTTGTGGATTGTTAGTAGTGAGCGTGACCGTCTCATTGTTGTGGATTGTGGATAGTGAGCATGATCGTCTCACTGTTGTGGATCATGAGACATGTATTGTTCCCTTGTTTGTGATGTTGAGCGTGACCGTCTCAACATGGTTTGATGTGATTGCATGTTAGCTTGTATGATAGTTCGTTATATGTCCTGCTATGCTATGTTTTATTTATGACAGTAATTAGTTTTAAAGGATTGTTATGTGTGTCTTAGACCTATGACTCTCACCAACTTTATGTTAACGTTTAAGCATCATTTTCAGGTGAGCACCATGGGAATAAGATAGAGAGAAGTGGCTAGAAAGAGACCATAGGATGTTATGGAGTTTATTGCTTTATTGTCTTGAATTTTGCATTGTTTGGATTATGGATAATTGTTGCATGTCTTTATGTTGGCGAGAACTTTTGTTTCATCAATAAAGACGGCCATTTGGATTTTGTTTTGTTTTATGGGTTATTGTTATGACCACTTGTGTCTATGCTTTACTTATTTATTTCATATAGGATTCTCTGTATAGACGCCGTTGTGTTGTGATGATATCCCATGATGTTATGCCTCGCGTTTCCGCCTTAGCGGGGTGTGACACTTTGTATACTTGTAGTTGGAATAGGACTGACAGGCATAAATGCATCTAAATTATTCATGTCAGCCTCTGCACCAACATCTTTATCGTCATCTGAATAAACAACATCTTCCAATTCAGGCATATTTGGATCATTTGGAAGTTCAATGCTTGTCTTTGGATCAACAACATTAACTTTTGAGCCAGCCAAGCTTAACAGTTTGAATATACTGCATTTAAAATTGTTAGTGCTGTTTCCATCACTAGGAATATTAATATTGTTAGTGCTGTTAATATTATCAACCTTCTCTTGATTAATTCTTGGCTCCTCTGTACTTGGAACATCACTATCTTTCCCTGTAGTTGGATTTCCACTTTCATTCCCTAGATCTTCAGGATCCTTCTTTTCCTCCTCCCCTGATGGTTTGAATCCAGCATCAGGAGAACTCTTTAAATCTTAAGAGAATAATTGATCAGCAGGCCACATTGGTAGTAGAATGTAATCTTTGCCAGGTACCTATTATCCATTCTGCTTTTACCTTGCGCAATCATTTCAGCTTTTGTAACTGCATTACATTAGATTGATTCCCGCAACAATGCTTATAGTTATTAGAATTTGTTAGTGCATCTATATCAAAAAGCCAATTAGGTCTACTTCCTGCAATATTAGGTGTATTCTCACTAAATTGAACATGCAGGTTCTCTTCTACTATCCTAGTTCTACTGTTGAATACTCTGAATGCTTTGCTATTGGTAGAGTATCCTACAAAGAACCCTTCATCAGCCTTTCCATCAAATTTACCTAGGTGATCTATGGTATTAAGGATTGTAACAGGACACCCAAATGGTCTCATGAAGCTTAAGGCAGGTTTTCTACCTAGAAAAAGTTCATAAGGGGTCTTGTTGTGAGGCTTGATAACTAACACCCTATTTTGGACATAACAAGCAGTATTAACTGCTTCAGCCCAGAAAGTTGTTGGCAATTTTGAATCAGCTAGCATAGTCCTAACAGCCTCTATTAGTGTCCTATTTTTCCTTTCAGCTACTCTATTTTGTTATGGAGTCCTAGCAACACTAAATTCCCTTTTAATAACCTTTATTTCACAGAACTGATTCATGACCCTAGTCTTGAATTCAGTCCCATTGTCACATGTTAATTACTTTCACCCTAAGGTCTATTAAATTTTCTATGCATGTTATGAATGTTTTAAGGATTTCACTAGTTTCGTCCTTAGTGGATAAAAATAAAACCCAAATAAACCTACTAAAATCATCTGTGACAACTAGGCAGTACACCTTTTCATTAAACTCTTTACAAATGTTGGGCCAAACAAATCCATGTGTAACATTTGTAATGGTTGGCTGATTGAACTTATTGTTTTGGTCTTACAAGAAGCTCTGTGTTGCTTTCCCTTCTGACAAGCAACACAGGTTTGATTAATTTCAAAAAGTTTTGAAGGTAAACCTCTTACAAGGTTTCCCCTTACCAGTTTATTCATTGTTTTGAAATTTACATGTCCAAGCCTCCTATGCCAAAGATTAGATTCATCTGGTGTGGCTTTTGCAAAGAGACAAGTGAGACCTCCTTGAGGAACAACATTCTTTAAGTCAACACTGTACATGTTATCCTTTCTAGGAACTTTAACTAAAACATGACTTTCATCAGTTAACTTAAAGTCTGGAGACAGAACAACACATTCAGTATCAGTAAAAAGAACACTATTCTTCTTGTCACACATTTGTGAGACACTGAAGAGGTTAAACTTTAGTTCCTTTACAAAATACACATCTTTAAAATCTAATTTACTAGTTCTTATTTTACCTTTCCCAGTAAATTTCCCTCCTTTGGAATTACCTCCAAAGGCAACAAATCCTCCATCAATTTCTTCATAATCTGTAAGATAGGATCTGTTTCCTGTCATGTACTTAGAGCATCCACTGTCAATCACTCCTTTATTCTTCAAATCTTACGGTGGATTGTCCTGGACATAATGGTAGGAAAATTAGTTTCTTTTGGGGACTCAAGCCATTACTGACTTGGATCTGCCTTGTGCATCAATATAGTCAAATCTTTTAAAGGACATTGATGCACCAT
Source organism: Tanacetum coccineum (assembly GCA_026074375.1). Taxonomy (NCBI): domain Eukaryota; kingdom Viridiplantae; phylum Streptophyta; class Magnoliopsida; order Asterales; family Asteraceae; genus Tanacetum; species Tanacetum coccineum. The sequence continues at coordinate 36,557 of BQNB010056837.1, forward strand.
TGTTTCTGGAGACATGGTCTAAAACTTTGTGCTTTGGTCTCCAAACCCAACAAGCTGAGGCCTTAACATCATTTCCCTTGTTTATTTTAATAGCACTAAGAACTGCTTTTGGCCTAGCAGTATTAACCCTTGTTCCTTTAACAGTATTAATCTTTTTAGTGAAATTATTGTTATTAGCTGTTGTTATTTTGTTAAAAGGCCTTCTAGCAGTTGAATATGCATTATTAATAACATTTTTCATGGGTCCTGCATTATTCACTGCTGTTTTTGGTTGAACAGTATTAACTGGTCTAGCAGTATTAAGTAAAATTAGGCCAGACCTAGTTAAGACTGTTCTTGGAACCATGTTCCGTTTTGGACTGGGGTGAGTTAATTTAGAGAAATTCTGTTTGTTCACCCTTTGAACATTGGTCTAAACTGGTTTTGCAAATCTTCCATTATTATACCAGTTATTGCAATCATTCTTCAAATGATCAAAACTACCACACACATGACAAGCTTTGTTGAACATCTTAAAATCACTCCCTAATTTTTGAGAAATCTGTTGGTTCAATTTTCTCTTATTCCCTCTAGGACTAGGTGTGTTTTGCCTATTTTTATTAACTGATGTTTTCCTAGGAGATTTTACTTGCTCAGTTGACTTAACAAAGTTTATCTTAGCAAAACTAGGTTTATTAAACATCTCAACTATTTTAACCTTAGGCACATTTTCTTCATCACTATCAGATACCCAATCCTCAATAATTAAGGCTCCATTTTCTTTCCTAGAAGTCTCAGATTCATTAGTCTCAACAGTAGGCTTTTCAACTACAGACTCACTAACAGACTTATTTACATATCTAGACTAGGATAAACTAAATTAGATTTTGGTGGCATAAAATTCCCAGTATAGGGAGGTGGGACAACATTATACCCTAATCCTGTTTTACACTAATCCATTATCTGTCTGTCTAGAAGTTTACTTAGGTTTTTGATGAATTCTCAAATTTTTGTACTGTAAGTTAAACCTCATCTTTTTCTTTTGTAGCCAACTCTAACTTCCTTTTAAGCTTTGTAATATCTAAATCTCTTAAATAGATTTCACGTTTTAAGAGTTTTATATCTTCCTCATACATAGATTCATTTTTATTAAAGACTACCAGTCTAGCTTCTACAGATTCTAAACCAGTTTTATAAGAGACAACACTTATCCTAGCTGTTCTTAAGTCTTTAACTAATTGTTCATTTTGTTCTTTTAGATCTTTGACACATTCTAAACAAGATGAACAACAATTTGAGTCATTAGATACCTCAGAGTTTGTAGAAGAGGTTGAACTTGTTGTAGAATAAGCCATGAGAGCAAAATTGGTTAGACCTTCTTCTGCTTGGTCACTCCAATCATAGCCAAAGACATCACACTGAGACACAAAGGCATTTGAAGTAGTTTCCTCAACTGGCACAGTCCTTCTGATTGGCTCCTTGTTCTTGCTGTCTTGATTCCTAGGGGCCCTGTACTCCCTTGTAAAGTGTTCTCTCTTGTGGTAGTTGAAACACTCCACCTTGGACTTGTCAAACCCAATTCTTTCTTTGTTGGACATGTTCAGCTTCCTTCCAGTATTCTTTAGGAATCTTCTTGCCCTCATAGTCAACATATCAATGTTCTACCTCAAATCCATCTCTTCTAGATCATCAGGATGGATTTGTTGTAGATCTTCATTACCAAGTTGTGGAATACTTGGTTGGCTAGCAAAGAAGGAATAAATCACAGCCTTACTCAAATTTTCAACAATTGTTGAGTTATCAGCAGCACCCTGAGTGCAAGCAGTATTAACACCCTGAGTAGTATTAACTGCTCTAGTTGCACTGTTAGTGCTGCTTGAGGACAGAAAGGCTACTTTGTGTGAGTCTGTGGTTGAGATAGATGTCCCATTGACCTCTGATTCATAAGCCTTTA
>BQNB010056838.1:0-38489 GCA_026074375.1 Tanacetum coccineum
ACACCATAAGTCATACGCTAACGATTAAACTACGAGCTATGCTATTCTAGACGATACACGGGGTGACCGAGTCTTTTTTTTGTAAACCTAACATTTTATATACTATTTCGTTTTCATTTTATGAATTGTTTAGATTACTTCACAAATCGTTTGACTAAGACCGTATAAACATTTTCAAAATCATCCGATAAACCATTTTGCTACTATGTTATAAACCATTTTACTATTATCTTATAAACTATTATATTGTCATCATATGAGCTATTTGGCATTCACTTTATGAACTATTTTATTACATTATAAAACCATTTATAGCATTATATACATAACACTAGTTTGACGAAAACGAGCATTGCAACGTTAGTCCTCAATTATACATAGCCTGATCACCTATGTATAATTCAGGAAGGACCATGCTATGCCGGGAGTAGTCGCTAATTTTTTTATCAAATTCAACTCTCTATTTATATTCCCAAAAAGCAAACATTTCATGCAATAACTATTATTTATTCCATATTCGGTAGCTATCATACTTAATTGTTTTATAGAACCCTTCGAACACGTTAGCAAGCTACACAACTTGAACTTTGGTATGCGTTTAATTACACATACCTTTCACCATTAAAATCGGACTTAAATGACCCAAAACGTACCAAAAATACATTGTATTTGTATGTTTTCACTTATTTTGTGCAGGAAACGGATATCCGAGAAGAGGACGAAAAATCAAGCAAAAACGGACAAAACCAAGCACGGAGTGGAAAAGCGTGGAAAAGCCAAAGTCAAATCAAAGCCAAAGTCAACAAAAGTCAAAGTCAACCCCGACAAAGTCAACAGTCAAAGCCGATGCCGGAAATGAAGAATACTTAATGGGCCCACCCGCACCCATCTAATGGGCCGGATAAGCCCATTAGTATATAACTAGAAGACTTAAAGGCCCAATTTCCTCTTATTAATCAAATCGGCCCATACAAAAAGCCCAATCCCCCAAACTGCCGTTAACCATCAACCCTTTTAACCATAACTTAGTTAGTCCCTTTAGGGACTAACTTTGCAAAACCCCATATAACGTTTGAGGGTCAAAGTTGCCAACTGCCCAAAGTTTTCACACCACATGGACTTAAGTTGCAATTTAACTTATAACCTTGAGGGACCAAACCTGTACACACACCAAACTCACCCCTGCAACGTTTAAAACAGACAAGTACTGTATATCTTCCCTTTTTCCCGCCATGACCCGTTTGTCCACATTCATCATCCCATAGACATTCTCCATGCAACAAAAAATACAATAAAAACCATAACTCCCAAATTTACCCCATTCACAAGGGGCAAGAACAAACTTGGGCAATCCTAGGGAAAACCATTGGCCAGTGATATTGATGGGTGTGATGATCTTGATTGGGCTCCAAGGCAAAAAGAAGGGCTAAGATGAGCTTAGGGTTTCACTCTCACAACAAACACACTTGTGTTTGTGTCTCAGCAAAGAAACACAAGGGGAAGAAGACAAAGATTGAAAAAAAAGACCTAGCTCGCATCTATATATAAGACTCTTTGTAAGCCCATGGAGGCATCGAGTTTTTTTTACTATATACTTAACTTAGTTTTAAGCAGCTTATTGTATTTTTCTTGTAATGTGTTTTTAAAAGTTAATGAAATTCAAGTTTGTTTTTTCTTTAAATCCGTTTTCCAGTTTTAAGTTTCTTTAAGTTTCAACAGTCTTTCATAAGCTCTTCTAAGCTTTTATAACTCAGGGTGTTTTGGATAAGCTTTCTCAAAAACTTATCTAAGCTTTTAAGTTTTATCTATAAGGAATTTGCATTTTGAGCTTTTGGAGGAATAGAAATAAAGGAAGTGCTTATGGGTTCAGTAGAGTGTTTATTTATAAGCTGGGTAGGTCTTTAGAGCTTATTTAGGTCCTTTAATCCCTGTTTAGAGCAAGGGATCAAGTAAGTTTCCTTTTTCATAATTTGCTTATTACTATACAAGTGATCCCTATCGTATATTGTGCTTATTAACTGCTTATTTTCTGTCTTTTTATGCTTATTTATGTTAGTGTATGCCTGCTTATGCTTACTTAATGTTTTCATGTCCTTTATTTTAGTTTTGCTTTGAATATGTCCTTTAAATGCTCTTAAACTGCTTATCTCTTGCTTATTTTTCTGCTTATTTGCCATTGAATTGTGCTTATTATTGCTTAACATTACTTGGTCATAATCTATTTTCATCTGTTCTAGCTTTAAATTTAGTAAAAACAGTCTAAAATTTGATTCAAGATCTAAAAGGGTGTTTGGGTCCAGCCCAAAATGGGTCAGATTGGAATTACGTTAAGATAATGGGTTGGGATAACTTAGCATCGTTAACCAGCTTATTTAGTCATTATAAAAAAATTTTTTTTTCTTGTTTTTTTTTTTTTTTTTTTAGTTTTATGGTCTTAAAGTTGTTTTGAGTCTCTCCTACTTGTCTTTGAAATCAGTGCATGACAAAACTACTTTGAAGTGCTTATTTGGATTAATGCTTTAAACGCTTTTGAGTCTTGTTTTAGTTCTCTTTTTTAGTCATATTGCATTGGTCTAGTTTCTTTTGGTCTCTTTGGCATCTTTTACAAAACTGTCAAATTTTTGTTAAGATTTCTTTTGTGTAAAAACTGCCAATTTTCATTCCTCAAATTCAGATGGTTATTTTTGTTTTTAGTCTCTATTTTTTTGCTTACACGTTTATTTTGAGTCACTCTTAATCTATTTTAAGTTATTTTTCTGTCCTGAGCTTATTTGCAAGCTTATTTCTAAGCTCACTTTTAAGCCCCTTTAAAATTAGTACCATCTCCCCTGGTGCAAAAGCTTCTTTTCAAGTCCCTTTTTCTTGCTTATTTATAGGACAACCTTAGGTCTCTTTGCATTTCTAGAAAGCCTGTAAGTAGCTCTTTAAGCTCCTTTAAGCCAGAAAGCTAAAAGTGCCCCTAGGTAGCTTATTTTTAAGCTAAAAAGGTCCTTTTGGGTTGTTCACCTAACAGTACTAACTCCCAGTTAGTACTGTTGAGGCATTTTTGCTAATTAAAGCTTATTTGCTTAGTGCATTAGCTTATTTAGGTTAGGTATAGCCTATTAGGTCAGTGTAAGCCTGTTCTAGCTTATTTGGTTTTGTCTTAAGCTTATTTGAGCTTATTTGTTCTGTTTTTTTTTTTTTAAGGTGTACAATTTTTAGTGTTTTTATCCATTTCTAGTTATCTGTCTTGTTTAGCTTATTGTATTGCTTAATTTTTAATCTCTTTTGTTTTTTTTTAGGTATAGCTTTTAGTACTTGCTTTAGCTTATTTTATTTTCATTTGCTTATTGTCAAAAAGAAGGCCAACAGTTAGGTTTTTTTACTTAGAGATAGATTAAGTATTATGTCAACCTTTATTGGCTTATTTAGGGAAGGCTTATTTGTGGTTAATAAAAAAGGTTTTTGTTAAATCTGTTTTTTGTGTTAGTAGCTTATTGGGTATAAGTCTCCATATGTTAGTGCTTATCTAGGTTTTTCCTTTGCTTATTTTGCTAAAACAGGCTCGAACCCTGGACCTCCCCCCTTTACAAAGCCCTACACACAACACACCATAACCATCTGCCCTTGGGTCTTTTATGGTTATGGGGTGCATTGTTTTATTTTTATAGTCAATTTGCCAGATTTTCCTTTAAGCTCTTTAGTGCTTATTTTCAGCTTATTTATAAGCTAATTTTTCTAGCTTTTAATTTTCTTAGATTAAGCTCATCTTAAGCTAGTTTCTGTAATTTTTTTAAGATTTGTTTTATAATCGTTGATATTTTTTATCATTTAATTTCCTTTAAACTGTTTTTTAATTATAATAAATTTAATAAAAATCAAAAAAATATTTTTCTTTTTTAGAAAATTTTATTTTATCAGTATTCACTTAGGAAAAATAGAAAATCTTTCGTAGGGTCGTTTTTGCAAAATTTTACTTTTTAAAGAACGGGTTTCGACCCCGTTTTTGTTTTCTCATTTTTGAGCTCGTTTTAGCTCCGTTTTTAGTCTAGTCTTTTTTATTCTTTATTTTTAGTCACATAGAATAGATTAGAAGTAAAAAAAAATCTTTGTAGGGTAAATCTTTAATAATTTAGGTTTTCGACCCCTTGTTCGGGGCTCCTGCTCTCGTTTTTTTATTTTTATTTCATAATTTTTAGGATTTTCTTAATCGTTTTTGCATATTAGTAGATAATTTAGCTTTCTAATCCTCTTAATCATTAATACCATTCAAATTCTAACTTTCCGACTGTATCGATTTTCAAGTCCAGCCTCATCAGGGATAAACGACCCAGGAATATTCTATACTACTTCTCGGTTTCATTGATTATTTTTAGATTATCCTTATTATATATATTTTATTATTTATTATATATATAAAGGTTTAATTTAAAGCTTGTCAATTTTTGGCGCCGCTGCCGGGGAGGCTGTGAGTCGATTATCCGTACTGTTTGAAACTTAGTTTTTGAAGACCCTTCATTCTTGAAGTTATTTGCTTTATAAAAAAAACCCTAAAAGTACAAAAATATTTTCATTTTCTTTTTAGTATAATTATCATCAAAAAAAAACCAAAAAGATAAAAACATTGTCTTTAATTATCAATAAAAATCAATCAAGTTGGTAAAAGAACACCAACATATAATACTTTCAACTGAAGTATTATCCATTAATAAGTTCCCGAACCAAAGAATCAAAAACTTACCTTTTGTGTCACTTGCGAGGTACGGTTCACCTTTTAAAAGATAAACAAACTCAAAGAGGGGTATAAGGCGGGTTGTTCCTTGGAACTACGACCCTAAAGGAAAAAGGTTTTTAATAGCTTCGCGCTTTCCTATTCCTCCGCTCCTTTGTGCGTTTTTCTTTTCGAAGAGTTACCGAGAAGCTTGTTGATTATTAGGATTAAGTTGTCTTATTTCGTTGTCCGTTATTAAAATAAATTGTGAATTTACTTTTGATAAACCAAAAAGAACAAAAAAATTAGTGTAAATTTTCTTTTTTTTAGTGCATGCGCACTCGTTCCCAATCTCGTAATCTTCACCATCAACAACAACAAGCCCCACCGGCTTTTGTTGAACCTTTTAATCTTGAAGAACCGATTGAAAATCCAGCTCCTCCCCTAGTTCCGATGGATGATAACCGGACTATGGCTCAATTGCTCCAAGCACCCACCGAGGGGTACGAGGATGCAATTGTAATTCCTGAAATCAATGCTAATTTTGAGTTGAAGCATGGTTTGATCAATCTTGTTCAAAACAAGCAGTTTTTCAGACATGATAAAGAGGATCCACATGCTCACATCCGATATTTCAATAAGATTACCTCAACGATGAGATTCCCGGATGTCCCGAGCACGTCAATTAAGCTTATGCTTTTTCCATTTTCTCTTGAAGGTTCAGCCCGGATTTGGCTAGAAAAAGAACCTCCTCGATCAATTTTGACGTGGGATGATCTTGTTTCAAAATTCATTAATCAATTCTTTCCTCCTTCAAAAACGACAAATCTTCGAAATGAAATCACGAGATTTCAACAAAGATTTGACGAATCGTTTTACGAGGCTTGGGATCGATTTAATGACCTTCTTCGAGCATGCCCACATCACAGATTTTCTGAATTACATCAGCTAGATACGTTTTACAATGCGTTGAATGCTAATGATCAAGATTCATTGAATTCTGCTGCGGGTGGAAACTTTTTGGATAAGATGCCTCGTGAATGCTTGAGAATTATCGAGAGTAAATCCAAGGTTCGTAATTCACGAAACAAGGCAGTCGTTGCCAAAGTGAGTTCGAATTCATCTACTCCCGGAATTTCACCAGATGTTGCTGCTCTTACAACCGAAGTTTCTGAACTTAAGAACATGATGAAGACTATGCTTGTCGAAAAGCAAAAAGCCCAAGCTCCCGCACCAGTAAAAGCGGTTGAGCAGAGTTGTGTAACTTGTGGAGGTGCTCATTCGTATAGAAATTGTCCAGCCACAAATGGTAACATTTATCAGGACAACATTCAAGAGTACGTTTCACAAGCTGCTGCAGCCAATTTTAATCAAGGCAATACAAATTCTAGACCTCCGATGGTTGCAAACCAAATCCGACCTCCTGGTTTTCCTCCGATTCAAAACATCTCTAATTCAGACCCAAATTTGACCCGTATTTACTATTTTGACAACTTTTCTTGTGGCTAACATTTAACTAACTTCCATAACTCAAAAAGCGTTTCGAGGCCAGACTTTTCAAAAAGTAACTCTTCCCGAACAACAATTTAGAAGCGAAAACACCCAAACACTTTACCATCAATGAGATAGCATTAGTGAACACGTGGCCCCAAAATCTGCCAAAACCTAAATTTACAATATAAACGCGATCTAAGCCTAGACCGTTTAATCTACCAATATGATCCTAAATCAAACCCTAAACGCACTAGCATGAATATAACAATCATAAATTACAGAAGTTTTTTTAAACCCAAAGATCCACCATTATAATTGTGTACATGATTTGAAAGGATAAACAGAGATTAGATCATTAACCTAGCTTACCTTCTTGCTCCTAACACCATAATTCTTTATAAAATTCTTGGATCAAAATTTTTATCTTCCTTGTTTTCTAGGGGAGGGATTCGTAACGACAAAGGAGAATGGGTAGAAAACAATAGAAGCTGATGTTTATACTCACTTAATAAATAGACATCCTAATATAATTATACTTATGATTAGAAAGAAAAATACATTTTTTTCCTTTTCTCTTAAAACCGATCGTTTGGCCCCAATATTAAATAAACTTATAATATATAAATATTAATTATGATATATATATAGTATATATAATAATATATATTATATATATATATATATATATATATATATATTTATAAATAATTTAATTATTATTATATCATTTCCTATTTTACCTTAATTTCCATGACAAAAAACCTTGGTACAATTGGTAAACCTTTTGTAAGAAAACCTAAATACTAACTTTCTATTTATAACTTTTATTTCATCAAAATACTTTTCTACATTTAGAAAGTTCATTACTAACTCTCATATTTCACGAACCTAATTCACTTTCATTATCACATCTTTCCATACATAATCTAACATATAACTTATTCCACATATAGATGTAGCATGCATGCAAACACGTCACTCATTTCCATTATCACTAGCACATGAACAAAATGAAAATAACCCTCAATATCCTCAAACCCATATCTAAAATGAGATGAACACGCACCTCAAAATGATAAACATGCACACAGATAAGGTCACATAGATCACAAATATAGCACATATAAACACTTAGCCAACACTAAAGATATTACTAACCTGATCAAATCACGGGTGTCACAATATCCCCTCCTTAAGAAAATCTCGTCCCGAGATTTAACTAGCCGATTCAACAGCACGATCCACAATAATTGAGATAGTTAGACTACATATGGTCTTACGCGACCCATGTGAAACTCGGGATCACGTACGCTTGTAAATTCCAACAAACTATTAGCACAGTAATACTTACAATGCTTCAAACTCCTAACCCCAATGGTCCCAAAATCTCTACAGGCTCCGTCAACAAAACGAACATTCTTAACGATCTGATTTCATCAATGGACGACATGCAGATAGCATCTCCAAACACTTCTTCAAAATTTGACACGTGGAATTTGTCATGGCACTGACTATCGCGCAATAAACCCTTCTTTATATGAATCAATAAGTAAATAAAATAATAAATACACAAAAAGGATTACAGAAACCGCGAGATCAAGAAAACCACCGTAAGCATGTATAAGAGTGTTCCCGGGTCGTTATGTCCCAACGAGGCTGGAATGGAAAATCGAAGAACGATTGATGATTTTTGTTTGAATGTCACAAGAATGATTGGGAATTAAAACAGAAAGTAAATGCACATAAAATTTTAAACAAAGAACAAAGCTGAAATTGATTAAAGCAAGCAAAGGCCAAACACTAAATAAACTTTAAACATAAGACGCACAAATAAGCCCAATAACTTAAGACAGACAAATAAGCTAATCAAATCTAGAATAAGAAAATTAAGCATGTTGCAATTATAAGCTAAATTAAACAAGATAAAACATAACAGAACTAACACAGTACTAAACAGTAAAACTACCTACCAGTACTAACTTGGAGTTAGTACTAGCAAGGCTTAATTTTTAGTATTGCTGAGGCTTAAGTTAGTATGCTAGCTTATAAGTACTGCTAAGGCTTATAAAAACACAAAGAAGAAGAAATAAGCATAAGCTATAACAGATAATAACAACCCCTTGTAAGCACTTAAGTAAAAGGAATAATCAACTTAGAATAAACTAAAATGACAATAAGCAAAAAGCTACAACTATACAATATTTGAAAAAAACTTTGAAAAGGAAAATAAACTAAATAAGCAAACATAAAAGGAAAAGGTTTAATCTACTCTTAAAGCTAAGAAATCTTCATAAGCAATTTAAAAACGAACCCATCAGTAATAACTGTTTTAAACTAACAGTACTAACAGATTAAGACTAACATACTAACTTGGAGTCAGTACTGGTAGGTTAAGTTGAGCTGTTCCAAAAAAGTGAACATACCAGACTAACATAGAGTTAGTACTGCTAGTGTGAATTATTACAAGAGACCTAAAAAATAACTAGCATACTAACTTGGAGTTTAGTACTTGCATTGTTCAAAACAGCCTTTAACATTTCCAAAAATCATTTTATTTCAAAATTATTAAAAACAGATTATCAAATAACAAAGTAAAACACTTATAAGCAATTTTCAATCCATAATAATCACTTAAATAAGCATGAATTAGTCCTATTCAGTATAAACTTAAAACACAGCAGTTCTTGCTGAAAGTAAGAAAAAAAAGAAAAAAGATTATAGACATACAAAAACCGTGCTCTAAAACAGGGTCAAACAATGAAGCTATACAATCTCTAGCTTGCCATAAAGCAAGCTAGAGAGATCCATGAAGCCCATCCAAACTGGCTTATCAACCATAACATAAGCGAGGTAATATTTGAGAGTGATTGGTGTTATATTCTCTTAACTACTTAACTTTTAAGTTCAAGTTCCTTAGTTATAAACAGTTTGTAAACAAAGCTGTATTGAGAGCTTTTTGAACATAAAACAACTCAATTCAGAACTTAACATTTGGGAGTTGATAAAATGAACTTTAAAAAACTCAAACTTGCATTAAAACTTGAAAGTGTTACAAGCTAAAAGTAAAAACTGTAAAGAACTGAAAATAAGCTAATTTAAGTTAAAAACTAAAACTAGACTTCTAATATAATTATCCTTAATCTCCTCAACAGGCTTTACAGAGATTCGCTATATATAAGCCGAAGTATTGGACTTGCCAATCACTTTGTGCTTCTTTGTAGAGATAAAACCAAGTGCGCTAGTTGTGTGAGGAGATACTAAGCAAATCCCCAGCCTTTGATTTTCTTTTGAGCCTTTCTTTGGAAACAATTCTCAGCCATCGAAAGAGCTTTAGGGAATGGAAGGATTGCCAACAATGAGAACACTATAAGCTGGGGTGTTAGTAGGGGTGATGATGGATTGTTGCATGGAAGTATGGGAGCTAAACAATGTGCGGGCTGGTTGTGGTATATGTCGGGAAAAAGTTATACAATTTTAGGGTTGTGCAGAGAGAGGTTTAATATGATTAAGGTGATGTTTTGGTTGGTGTACAAGAAAAGCCCCTCCACATCTTTCTTCTTTTCATTCCCTTTCCTTCTTTTATAAATGAAGTTTCCCAAAATTGCAATAATCAAGCCCCTCTCTTTGTTTCCTTTATAATAACTTAGGGTTGCATTTTTTGACGCCCTCAAGTTATACATTTTTTCTTTGCTTTTTTCTTCTCGGAGTTTTGACATGACTTGATTGGCTTCGCCTTCATTCACACAAAGGCTTATTCCATCCCCGTGGGTGGGGGAACCGGTATATTGGTCGCTTTTTTGCTTGGTTTTTATTTTTCGTCTTTTGTAATATATCCACTTCCCTTGCACAGTACAAATGCAAACATACAAATAACACATGCATTTTTGGTATTATTTTATTCCTTTTAAGTTCGTTTTAAAATGGAAAAAGGTATGTGTAGATTAAACACATATCATTGCACACTACAACAATTCCTCCGGCAATCTTACCGATAACAATAGGGGAGCCAATAGAAATCCTTCAAAGATCTCGAAAGGTCCCTACATACCTCGGTGCTAATTTGCCTCTCTTTCCAAAATGCATCACACCTTTCCCAGGCGACACCTTTAATAACACACGATATCCCACCTCGAACTCCAACGGCTTACGTCTATTATTAGCATAGCTCTTTTGACGATCCCTCGCCGCTTTAAGCTTTTCCTTTATCAAACACCCCCTTATCAGTTGTTTCCTGTACCAGTTTGGGTCCAATCAAACTACTTTCACCAATTTCCGCCCATAGAACGGGCGACCTAATATTTTCTTCCATACAATGCTTCGAACGGAGCACACCGAATGCTCGAATGATAACTATTGTTGTATGAGAATTCAGCTAGTGGTAGGTGAACATCCCAATTGCCACCAAGCCAATAACATATGCCCTTAACGTATCCTTCAAAGTCTGAATCGTACGCTCACTTTGTCCATCCGTTTGAGGATGATAAGCTGTACTCATATCCAATCGAGTCCCTAAAGCTTTTTGCACTTGATGACATCAAATAACGTCTATTTTATAGCATCATTTATCCCATGTTATTAACCCATTTTGTATAGTTATTGCAAAGAATTGTTACTTAATCATTTAATTTGATAATTACAATAATAATGGAGTAAATTGGGAAAAGATAGCAAAAAGGCGCGACAGTTCTTGCGCTTAAAAATGAAATATTTGGAGATTACTATTTTAAAGACCAATATGTCGTATCCATCAAGGAAGATATGGCGTATTCGTGCCTGCACTCACCAAAGACCACAGAGGAATAAGCTCAATACGCCGTATCCAAAGAGACTCAATACGCCGTATTCAAAGTATGGAATCAATATAATATTCTGGAAGATATCAAGCGTGGTCCCTACTCCAAGAAATCCCCAATACGCCATATCCAACACTTGGATACGCCGTATCCAACCGACTTCCAGACCTTATAAATAGAAAACTCAAAAATGAGTTTTCAGTGTGCTAAATCATATTCTCGATACCTAAACCATAAAAGTCGATTTTCTTTTATTAGAAGAGAAAAAGAGCAGAAAAGGTCGAGCAGCATTTCCAATTCCATAAAAAGTCCATCGAGAAATTCCATAAACTTTAGTATCGTTTAGGTTTTTGGTATCATTCGTTAACTCGGTTAGTTTACCTTGGCTAAATAATTGCTCTTGTATTTATTATGACGTTTGAAGGCTAATACCTTTGGGTATTAGCCATTATTATGAAGATCTGAATATTTGGTATTTGTTTATCTCGATTTCTTGATTTATCGTTGTATGCTTGTTTATGTTTATCAATTAATACTTGTTTACGCGCTTTTGTATGCGACCTATCATTCAACTGGATCTAGTGAAGCAGACCAAGTAGATCTAGAGTCCGAGATAGCTCTCCATATAGTAATTTATACATCTAGAATTATAGTTACACAAATATTGTCCTTCTAAGTTTGTGTCTAGGATACGCTTCGGGCTTAACTAGTTAATTGGATATTGCCAATGGTTTATTGATCGTGTTGACTAGCAGGTGACCTAGATAATTCAACAAGTAACGTTCTGATTCCATTGGATAGTTGGACAAGTAGACTACTAGTGTATAAATTGCTGTTGGGATTAAAAGACTTCAAGATGATTCTTATAATTACTACTGCTCAGGTATATATTAGTGTTGTCAAGCATAACTTAGTGCTACTGGTAAAACTAATGAAAATTATGCTAAGTAGTTATTACTGGTAGTATAAAAGTTACTACTGCTAGTTACTATTGTTAGTATATATTACTACTGTTAGTATTAAGTTACTGCTGCTAGTAGAAGTTAAGACTGCTCAGAGATAAAGACTGAAAATATACTAAGTAGTTACTACTGCTAGTACAAAAGTTAGTACTACTACTGTATGTTAGTACTGCTAGAGTAAACTTCTAAGTAGTTAATGCTGCTTGTGCTCAGTTACAACTGCTGAGTGACTACAACTACTGGAAGGTTTATGCTGACAGAGATGAGATCAAAAGCTTATCAGAGAAGAGATAAAGATTGTTTGGAGAACAAAAATACTTACGAAGATATGTATTAGTTATTTGTAAAGAAGATATGTATAACTTAAATTGTTTAAGTGAAGATTTAAGTTTGTTTATAGAAAAAATCATGAATCTGTTTAGGAAAATATTGTAAGCCTTGTAGGACTCTTTGGTGTATAAAAGGAGGTCCTAGGGCATATTGTTACACACATTCATATACGATTTAGATATTCATAGCTTCAAGGTTGTAAACCCTAGTACTAAAAAGACATATGTACTCATATTATTGATCTTAATAATATTGAAGCTTTTTGTTACATCTTTGTTCATTCATATTTACTGTTACATTCATAATTCTTCTAAGTATTGAAGAGTAGATTCCACATACTCTTTAATATACACAAAGTTTTTACCATTGTTATTTTGGATTTATCCAAGATAACATACTCTTTACAAGCTAAAGAATAAATCTTAAGTTGGGATCAAGCAAGTGTATCTAGAGCTTGTGTATTCTAAACTTTGATCTAGAAGAACTCTTTACTCACAAAGAAGAGATGGATCTAGAAACTACACAAACCATACTACTGCAAAATTGCCCCTTCTCAAACAGGGTGAATATGAGATGTGGAAGCTAATGATTGGGAGCAAAAACTTCAAGTACAAACTAACTCTATGGGATGTCATAGAGAATGGAAACTTATTCAAACCAGTAGCTCGAACAACAACAAATGCTGATGGAACCTCAACTTCTCTAATACTAGGACCTGTAACTGCTGATGAAAAGACTCAAAAGAAGAATGATGTGAAGGCAAGAAGTATGTTACTGATGGCACTTTCTAATGAACATCTATTGACTTTTCATTCAGTACAAGGATGCCAAGACTTTGTTTCTGATATACAAACAAGAATTGGTGTAAAGATGCTACAACGAAGCCTCAGAAGACTCTTTTGAAACAAATGTATGAAAACTTTAATGCTCTAAGCACATAGTCTCTTGACTCTATTTTTAACAGGCTTCAGAAGATTGTAAGTCAGCTAGCTATCTTGGGTGAAATTATTTCACAAGAGGATCTTAATTTAAATTTTTTGAGAAGTCTGTCTTCTGAGTGGAATACTCATTTTGTGGTCTGAAGGAATAAACCATTGATCTAGACACAAAGAGCATTGATGACTTCTACAACCAATTTCAAGATTGTTGAACAAGAGGTCAAAGGAACTACAAACTCAAGCTCAAGCTTAAGTTCTCAGAACATGGCTTTTATGTCATCACCCGCATACTAAATGAGTTAATAATGCTATATGAAGTAATGAACTGCTAACAATTTATTGTTAGTCTTGCCAAGCACTCAAGTTAGCACTGCTAGCACCCGAAGAAGTTAGTACTGATAACCTTAAGTGATGAGCCACTGTTAAAGAGCATTTTTGGACTAATCAACAACGGGTCTCAACTTGTATATAGGATCTTAACAATCCATGGAAGATTACTTATGAAAGGATGGCTTGTGAAGTGGCAGTTAGCATTGGATGAGCATGAGACAAAAAGTTTTTCCAGAAAACTTTTAGAAAGATTACTATCACTGGAGTTACACAATGGATATAACCCGTCAAAGGTAGAGTGTTTTCAACTTTCACCAAGTTAGGCACACTTTACAAGGGCATGCAGAGACCTAGGAATCAAGATAACAGGAGCAGGAATCAAGACAGCTCTAGAAGTGACTATAATGTGAAGAAATTTCTTCAAACCTTGTTGCTATTGATGGAGCTTGTTTTGGACTGGAACTATATGCGGCATATATGAAGTCCCAACAAAACATGGCCTTATGGCTTTTTTCAGATCTGAGATACATAATGTATAAAACTAGTTCAAAAACCTATCTAAACAAGCTTTGAAACTCTTAAAACTCAATATGATAATTTAAGAATAGAGTTTAATAAATCTGAGTTTAATCTAGCTACTTATAAAAGAGGTTTAGCATCTATAGAATAAACAAATTGTTGTTTTAAAAAGAGATATATCATATAAAGACTCAGAAATTAGTGAGCTTAAAAGTGAGTTAGAAAAACTTAAGCAAGAAAAAGAAAGCAATCAGCTTAAAATTGAAAATTTTGATAATGCTCTAAAAGTCTAGACAAATTAATAGGAAGTCAGATACATGATAAAAGTAGAAAAGGGTTTGGGGTTTGCAAGCTATAATGAGTTTTCCACGACCCCATGACAGGGTTTATTTGCACCTACCAACACTTGATTGTCAACTTTGGTTTTAAAAGAGTTCAACAAGCCTAAGTTTGAATGCTAAGGACCTAAAATTAGTAAGATGTTTATGAAAAAAATTGTTTCTAATGAGGTTAGGAAAACTCTTGATGCTCCATGGTTAAGTGAGTTGGTGTTCAATGTTTGGATAGTTTTGAAAAAAATTGTTTTTTCCAACTAAGAAGAATTTGTTAAACAACCTGAAAAAACCAAATAGAAACTAGTTTAAAGTATGACGAAATGATACAAATCAAAATTCCTAGGGAAATCAAAGAAACTGGAATAATCAGAAGTCCCAACAACTAGGAAGTAACTTTGTGATGTACAATAAAGCTTGTTTTGTTTGTGGAAGTTTTGACCATTTGCAGACCAACTACAATTACCATCAAATGGAAAGGGTAGTATCTAGGAGTAACTATACAAGGGTGAATTACAATTTTCTACCACTCAAAGGCTCACCCCAGTACTCAAAGGAACATGGCTCCAAGAGCAGTTTTAATGAAAACTGGCCTAAGACCACTTAATACTGCTAGGCCTGTTAATACTGCTTATCCTAAAACTATAGTTTATAGTGCTAGACCAATGTTACGTTTTTCTAAATCAGCACAATCAACTGTAAAGAGGCCCTTTTATACAAGAACAACATTAACTAACAAAAATTTGAGTCAAAAAGTTAATACTGCTAAGGAAAATTTTTATACTGCTAGGCCAAAAGCAATTAATACTGCTAAGCCAAATACAGCAATAATAAATGCTATCAGGGCAAATTGGGTTAATGCTGTTAAGGCCTTAGCATGTTGGGTTTGGAGACCTACCAAACTTAACAGTGCATCAATTACTTTCAAGAGACATAATTATGTTGATGCACGAGGCAGATCCAAGTCAGTGATGGCTTGGGTCCCCAAAGGAAACTAATTTCCTTATTTTTATGTGCAGGGTCATCCACAACAAGAAGATCAAGGCTATGTTGACAGTGGATGCTCAAGGCACATGACAGGGAACATGTCCTATCTCTCAGACTTCAAAGAATTTGATGGAGGATATGTTACCTTTAGGGGAGGAGCTAAAGGAGGAAGAATTACTGGTAAAGGAACTCTTAAAACTGGTAAGCTTGATTTTGAGGATGTGTACTTTGTCAAGGAGTTACAGTTTAACCTTTTTAGTGTTTCACAAATGTGTGACAAAAAGAACAATGTTCTTTTTACTGACACTGGATGTTTTGTTCTGTCTCTTGACTTTAAGTTAACTGATGAAAGTCAGGTTTAACTTAAAGTTCCTAGAAAGAATAACATGTACAGTGTTGATATAAAGAATATTGTTCCTAAAAAGGGTTTAACTTGTCTTGTTGCAAATGCCACTCTTGATGAATCAATGCTAGACATAGGAAGGTTGGTATATAAATTTTAAAAAATATTAATAAACTTTGTTAATGATAACCCTTGCAAGAGGTTTACCTTCAAAACATTTTGAAGGAAAATCTTGTGAGAGGTTTACCTTCAAAATGTTTTGAAAATGACCAAACTTGTGTTGCTTGTCTTAAGGTCTATTACTCAGCCTTTATTCATGTTGCATATGGACTTGTTTGGTCCAACTTTTGTAAGTAGCTTAATGAATAAGAAATATTGTCTAGTTGCCACTGATGATTATAGCAGATTTACTTGGGTTTTTTTCTAGCAACTAAGGATGAAACTAGTGGCATTCGTAAGAGCTTTATAACTAAGATAGAAAATCTAGTTGATAAGAAAGTAAAGATAATCAGATGTGACAATGGAACAAAGTTCAAAAATAGAGTTATGAGTAAATTTTTTGAAAAGAAAGGCATTAAGAGGGAATTTAGTATAGTTAGAACTCCTCAGCAAAATGGTGTTGCTGAGAGGAGAAATAGGACACTAATTGAGGCTACTAAAACCATGTTAGCTGACTCTAAGTTACCTACTACATTTTGGGCTGAAGCAGTTAATACTGCTTGCTATGTGCAGAATAGGGTATTAGTAGTTAAGCCTCATAACAAGACCCCTTATGAACTGTTTAGAGGTAGAACACCTGGGTTAAGCTTTATGAAACCATTTGGGTGTCATGTTACCATTCTTAATACCTTATATTAATTGGGCAAGTTTGATGGAAAGTCAGATGAAGGATTCTTTATTGGATACTCAATGAATAGTAAGGCTTTTAGGGTATACAACATTAGATCAAGGAAAGTAGAAGAAAACTTGCATATTAGGTTCTTGGAGGATAAGCCTATTATTGCAGGTGATGGACCAAAGTGGCTGTTTGATATTGATGTTCTAACAAAATCAATGAATTATGTGCCAGTTGTTTCAGGTACAAAGTCTAATGATTTTGCAGGTACAGAAGAAAGTATTGGTGCAGGTCATCCAAGCAAGGAGACATGATCTAGCCAAGAATACATTTTGATGCCACTATGGAAAGATGGTTTACTATTTGATTCTTCTTCAAAGAATGCTAGTAATGATGAACCACAACCTTCTAGTGATGCTGAAAAGAAGGATGATGAAGGTGTAAATAAAGAAAGTGGAATTGATGATCAAGAGAGACCTAAAAATAGTACTCAAGATGTTAATACTGTTGGGCCAAGTATTAATACTGCCAGTACAAATGTTAATACTGGTAGTCTAAATATTAATACTGTTAGTCCAACAGTTACTACTGCTCCACTTGAAGCCACACATGCTGATTTCTTTAGTGATGAAATAGAAATAGATATGAGCAACATTACTACCACATATCTAGTTCCTTCTACTCCAAATACAAGAATCCATAAAGATCATTCACTTGATCATGTGATTGGTGATGTACAGTCTGGTGTACAGACAAGGAGAATGACAAAGACTACAAATGAACAAGGGTTTATTAGTGCTGTTTATGAAGGGAAAACTCATGAAGACCTTCATACTTGTCTGTTTGCTTGTTTCCTATCCCAGGAAGAGCCCAAAAAGGTAATCCAAGCATTAAAAGATCCAAGCTGGATAGAAGCTATGCAAGAAGAGCTTCTGCAGTTCAAGTTACAACAGGTTTGGACCTTGGTGGATTTACCACATGGCAAAAGAGCCATTGGTACTAAATGGGTGTACAGGAACAAGAAAGATGAAAGAGGTATTGTGATTAGAAACAAGGCAAGGCTGGTTGCACAGGGTTACACTCAAGAAGAGGGAATAGATTATGATGAGGTTTTTGCTCCAGTTGCTAGGATTGAAGCAATTAGGCTGTTCTTAGCCTATGCCTCATTCAAAGACTTTGTAGTATACCAGATGGATGTGAAGAGTGCATTTCTGTATGGCAAGATTGAAGAGGAAGTTTATGTCTGTCAACCTCCAGGGTTTGAAGATCCAGAGTTCCCTGACAGAGTTTATAAGGTAGAAAAGGCATTATATGGTCTACATCAAGCTCCTAGAGCTTGGTATGAGACTTTATCTACCTATTTATTGGATTGCAATAATCAAACCTAAGATTGCCAACATCTACTAACTGAAGTAGAATATGAAGCTACAGCATTTGCGTGGACAAGTACTCTGGATTCAAAATTAAATGCTGGATTATGGATACAATTCATGAATACCAAGATTATTATTGACAATGAAAGCACCATCTGCATAGTTAAGAATCTAGTGTTTCACTCAAAGACTAAGTACATTGAAATTAGACATCATTTTATCAGAGATTCCAATGAGAAGAAGCTTATTCAGATGATCAAGATTCACACAGATCAGCAATTTTTAAGATTTTGCTCCACGGAACAAAAGCATTTGATGTTAGAGCAGATATTCAATACAATTGCAAGTAAAGGGATGCTTACCTTTGAAGAATTGATGGAGGGAGGTTAATTGTGTAAGTATGCAGTCGGATTAGCACAAATGGATGCTTGAAAATGGAATGTAACACAGCTAATAGATGAAATTCAAGAGTTAGTGTTGTTGGCCTAACTTACACTGGTAAGTATAAATAAGTACTAGCTATTATAATTAATAACTATAAAGCATTAAGAGAAAGAGAAAAAAGGTGAGCTTAAAAAGAAATTGGAGAGAAATAAAAAACAGACAGAGAGAATTGTAAGTTAAAAGAATTGAGAGAAATCAAAAACAGATAGAGAGAATTGGGAGTTAAAAGAAATGAGAGAAAATTGGTGAGCATAAAAACAGAAAGAGAGATGTATGAAAATAAAAACAGATAGAGTGAATTGGTAAGTAAAAGAATTGGGAGAAATAGTGAGCTAAAAAATAGAAAGAGAGATGTGTGAAACAAAAATAGAAAGAGTAATTTTGTGAGCTAAAAAAATAAGAGAAATTGGTGAGAATGAAAAACAGAAAGAGAGATGTGTGACATAAAAACAGACAGAGAATTGAGAGATATAGTGAAAATAAAAATAGAAAGAGAGCTTGTGAGAAATCAAATAGAGATAGATGGAAATTACTTTTGGAACAAAATTAGAGTTAAAGCTGGTGACTCCAGTAACTGCTGTTAGGCATACCACTTACTACTGTCAGTGTTAATTAATGCATTAGGCAAAAACATTTACCTACTACAGCTGGTTTAATTAATGCTGCCCAAGGCATAACTTACAACCGGCTGGGGCTTAACAGCTGGGAAACAGTTAATGCTGATAGTGCCTTAAACATAGTACTGCTATTTTTAAGTTATTGTTGTTGAGGTGAATTTCATAAACAGCTTTGATTAAGGTTTCAATTCACTCATTCGTTTTTTTACACATTAACACTTTGAAAT
The DNA here is from genome assembly GCA_026074375.1 of Tanacetum coccineum. Classification (NCBI taxonomy): domain Eukaryota; kingdom Viridiplantae; phylum Streptophyta; class Magnoliopsida; order Asterales; family Asteraceae; genus Tanacetum; species Tanacetum coccineum. The sequence continues at coordinate 19,218 of BQNB010056838.1, forward strand.
ACTCACTAAGCATACCCCCTAACTTAATTTTATCATTCATCATCAAAACCCAACACAATGTCGAACCTAAAGTTTGCTGAAACTCACAATTTGGTTGCGTTTTTGGAGAAACCCGAAGAAAGTGATGGGTTTGAAGGAATTATTGATTTTTTGAATGCAAGTTCTATCAGATATGCGCTAACGGTGAATCCCACCATCTATACTACTTTATGCGTTAAGCAGTTCTAGGATACTGCTAAGGCAAAAATTGTCAATGGAGAAGTGCAGATACAAGCCTTAGTAGATGGGAAGAAGGTGATCATCAATAAGACAAGTGTGAGAAGATCTCTACAATAAAAAGATGCCTGGAAAGTACTGAATGTCTTCCAAATGCGACAATTTTTGAATAGCTGACTCTCATAAGGTATGAAAATCTTACACAAAAACTTACATTCTATAAAGCTTTCTTTTCACCTTAATGGAAATTTCTTATCCATACAATTCTGCAATGCATTAGTGCTAAGACTACTACTTGGAACGAATTGTAGCACTATGCCCTCAACTGTCAAGTAATCTTTCCACAACAAAAATTCAACATTTCCAATACATTTTTGGATATATGGTGAAAAGAACTGAAGAGAGGAGTGTTAAAATTGTCTAATGTAAATCCAAGGTTGTGAAAGTGTTCCTGATAAACAAGTTAAGGAATGACAACCATAAAGAAAATTTATGTTACACCTTCTCACACTAAGAAAGGTCTATGCTAATATGAAAGAAAGTAGGAAAAGGTTTTTCAAGTGAACTTACTCCCCTTTATTTCAAACTATATAGGTCAAGCTCCAAAAGAATTAGGTGAGGGTTCAGAAATACCAACTTATCCTCACAACAAACACCCACTAATATATCAAACAACTACATCCACACAGAAACAACATCAATGAATCAAAAAGCCAATCAAAAGAAACAACTAAGGAAGGAAACAGAGTAAAGACATAGGAGGTTCCACACACCCAGTGGTTCTACAAAGCCTAACACTAATGAGGCTGCCAATGCGGAACATGTACCTACACATTCCAATGATCCACATTTCAGTGGTGAAGATAGACTGCAACTTAAGGAATTGTTGGAACTTTGTACAAAATTGTCTGAAAGAGTTCTTGACTTGATACACTAAAGACCTTCTCAGTTCTGGCAGAGATAACCTAAAGTTAAAAAGGAGAGGATCAAGAAGATTGAAAGGAGAATGAAGTCAAGAACTCAAGGGCTAAAAAGGTTAATGGAAGGTTGGTAGATCTACAACAAGTAGATTCCTCAAAAAGATGAAGTTTTGGGTGCTCAGGAGGTATTCATCCAAACAGGGGGGGTGGGGAAAATTACACTGATCTTGATGTTGATGCAGAGGTTACTATTGGTAGAGAGAGGCTTAGGGAAGAATGAAGATATTTAATGTTTGATATAGGGAGTTTTAAATGAGCAGGAAGTTGAGGATGAAAAGGTAGTGAGTACTGCTGAAGTTACTACTATCAGTGCTACAACAACAACTATTAATGAGTTGACTCTGGCTCAGACCTTAATAAAGATCAAAGAAGCTAAACCAAGGTTGATATCATATTGTCTTGCTGACATAAACAACTACAACTGCAGGGTCCAAGACCCAGGCTAGAGAGTTGATAGTAACAAAGAGCCAAGTGAATTAGAACATCAACCAACATCTTTCACAAACACCAACTACCATAGGCTAGAAGACAAAGGCAAGGCAAAAGATCGGATAAACCTGAGAAGCTTTGAAAAAGAAAGATCAAAATTTTAATTGATAAAGAAATTTTCTTAAAAAACTCAAGCTCAGTTAAAATACTACTGAATGGAGATAAGAATAGAAGCGTGCAAAACAAAACGAAGAAGATGCAAACATAGCTGAATGGGATAATGTTCAAGCCAATGATAGATCAATTATGGCTAGCAACAATATTACAAGCACAAGAAGCAGGAAGCGTATCCATATATGAAGAAAATGGTCAAAGATGTTTGTGGATCTCATGGATAAAAGAAAGAAGTATTTTGCAAGACTTAGAGCAGAAGAGCAGAGAAGAAAACTACCAACTAAAGCTTAGAAGAGAATCTAAATGTCTACCTATCTAAAACACATGGCTGGATACAAACAAAATCAGTTAAAGAGCAAAAACTATGATGAAATTAAGAAGCTATTTGATAAAGCCATGAAAAGGGTAAACATGTTGTAAGGGTTATGGATACAGAGTTGGTAAAAGAGAGCTCCAAGAAGGTAGAGACGGTACAAGAAAGCAGTTTAAGAGAGCAGGAGAAGAACTTGAATCTGATAATTCAAAGAGGAAGAAGTTAGATGAGAGTGTATAAGTTAAAGTAGATGATGAAGCAGAGATGAAAAAGCATATAGAGATAGTTTTTTTGATGACGAGGTAGCAATTGATGCTATACTACTAGCCACTAAGCCTCCAATAATTGTTGACTTGAAAATTATCAAAGAAGGTAGATGGATAATTCAAATTATAAAAGCAGGTGGAAGTTTCAAGGAGGAACTCATACAATGATAAAAATGCTTCAAGAACATTAACATAGAAGACCTGGAAAACACTCTGGAAGTTGTTAAAGCTAAACTTATGAATTACAAGGCAGAAGGAGGCTAATGAAAAGAGTGTTATGTGGTGATCTAAAACTGATGATTGAACCGATATTAGAAAGTAAATTATGTAGAAGATATACAAGGACACAAGGAGCTAGTTTTGGAAGCTATTTTTCCCTTCCAAGTGAGTGCATTATTGGAGATTTTAGAATCTGCATATCTTGATGGAGGTAGAGAAAAAGTATCTACTTACACCCTTAACAATCACATCAATGCTCAACAAAAACTTACAAACTAAACCATTGGAATGAGATGTGCTATCAACTTCTTTAAGCTCCTGAACAAAACAGAATCAAAATCCGGAAGTGTTATGAATGCAAACTTCCTAGTGAAGAAAAAGCTTTTAATGCAAAGAAACTAGAAGTGAATCATAAATATGAACATCAAGTTTTAAGTGGAGGAGTTGTTGGATCAAAACTAACTTTCATGATGATCTAGGAGTTACTACTGCTAAGGTTAAAGTTTACTGCTGCTCATAGCATAACTTACTACAGTTCTAGATAATTAGTGAAAAATATGCTAAGTAATTTAGTACTGTCAGTTACTACTTGCTAATATATAAATTACTATTGCTAATGTTAAAGTTAAGGACTACACAGAGATATGGAATAAATACAACAAAGTAAGGTAAAAATGCAAGGTAAACAAGTAACTATGTTAGTGTTACTTAGTACTACTAATGAAGAATGAATAAAAATATACCAAAGTAGTTTTACTACGAGCTTGTACACATTTAGTGCTGCATGTAATAAAAGTGAAATACATGCGCTACGTTACAACTGCTAAAGATAACAACTGCAGAAAAGAATTTACCTAACTGTCAAAGGATAAAGAGAAGATTGCTTATCAAGATTACTTTACAGGATAAGTATTCGATATTTTTGCAAAGATATGTAGACTCTTATAAGTTTAAAAATTTGCAGTTATCAATTAGACTTAATAGAAGAATTATAGTTATACTATGTAGAAGTACTCTATGGTGAATAAAGGAGTATCCCTAGTTATAGATTTTAAATACACAGGAGGGATATGTTTATTTGAAATATATGCTTCAAGTTTGTAAACAAGTACTACACAAAGTACTCTCACGAGTTATTGATAAAAATAATATTAGATCTTTTCAGTAATATCATGTTTATACAGTTTAGACTGTTTCATTAATATTCTATCTAAGTATAAAGGTATTCTGCATACCTTGTAGTATTCCACAAATATTTCTAACCATAGTGTTTGGCTCTATCCAAAGTAACTTAAACATTTACAAGCTAAGGAATCAATCTTAAGTTGGGATCAACATTGAGTGATGTTGTTATCTGTGCTTTCTTTGCAAGTCAACCAAACAGTCCACAACTTGACAATGAGGACTTGCAACAAATTAATCCTGATGATTTAAAAGAGATGGACTTGAGGTGGCAGATGGCTATGCTAACAATGAGGGCAAGGAGATTCTTGAATAACACTAGAAGAAAGCTTACTGAGTGAATGTACCTAAACCCATTATGTTTTGATAAGTCCAAGGTGAGTGGAACAACTTTCCACAAAAGGGGACCCCTTAGAAATGGAGTAGCAGAGGTGCTCCAAGGAACCAAGAAAGCAAAAATAGGGGAACACAAAAGAAGGGTTGTGCAAGAGATAAAACGACACTACCAAAGAGGCAATGATCTTCAAGTGATGGTCTTAGGGGGCGTATATATGAATGGAGTGACAAGCAGAAGACGGTTCCAACTAACTTTGCACACATGGCATACCTTCTACAATTACTAATCTACCAGAGGTAGTCTATTACTGATTCAACGTTCAAGACATCTTATTTGGAAAATGTTAAATTTCTTAAAGAACAAAATGAACAACTGTTAAAAGACTTAAGGACATCTAAAATAAATGCTATTACTTATAAAATAAGTTTAGAGTCTGTAAAAGCAAGACTTCTAGTTTTATAAGTAAAAATAAGAAATGTTTTATGAATGAAGATAACAAGCTTTTGTAAAAATGAGAGATTTATATCAAATAAGTAGGCCATTACAAAGCTTAGGAGGGAAGTTAAAACTAGCGGTCAAAAACAAAAATATGAAATTCAGCTAACATAGAAAATAATGAGAAATTCAACTAAAAAGCTTAAGCAAACTAATAGAATTTATCATATATTATTGATAAGATGCAAAGCAGGTTTTAGGTATAATGTTGTTACACCTCCTAAACAGGAGAATTTATGCCTCCAAAACCTGATATGTCATTCTCATCTAGGTCTAGAAGAGTTTGTGATGATCCTAAAGTTAGTAAACTCTACTGTTCAGAAGCCAGTAGTGAAAGACTAGTGAAGCTAAGGCAAGTTGCAGATAAGCCAAAGGCAGTTAAGAAGAATAAATGGTGGCTGCTAAAAATTGAGGATGGGTGTCCTGATAGTGAAGGAAGAAGATATGCCTCAGGATAAGATTCAAAAAAAATAGTTAAACCTAGTTATCCTAAATGAGAGTTTATTAAATCTCAAGTAGCAAGTAAAAACTCCTAGGAAAACAACTGTTAAACAAGGTAATCAAAATAGGCAGAACACACATAGTCCTAGAGGAAACCAAAGAAACTGGAATAATATGATGTCTCAAAGATTAGGAAGTAATTTTGAGATGATTAACAAAGCTTGCTAGTATGTGAAAGTTTTGATCACCTGCAGTATGATTCTGATAACCATCAGAGACAATTTAATAATAAAAAAAGATGGTAAAACCACTGTGGAACTATACTCAAATGGTGAATCACCAGAATTTTTCTAGAATGACTCACCCTAGTCCTAAAAGGAACATGGTTCCAAAAGCAGTATTAATGAGGTCTGGTCTAGTATCACTTACTACTGCTAGACCAGTTAATACTGGTCAACCCAGAACAAAAGTAAATAGTGCAAGACCAATGACAAATGTTTTTAATAAAGCACATTCGAACTTTTAGAAGGCCCACAAAACAACAAAACAACACCTAAAAACAGTAATTATAATATAGTTCATATGTGAGTGGTAAGAAAGTAAAAACTGCTAGGCCCAACAAGCAGTAGTTAATGCGCAAGGAAACAAAAGCAGTACATAATGTTGTTAAGGAAGACCAGGTTAATGATGTTAAGTTAAGCCTCAGCTTGTTGGGTTTGGCAACCAAAGCTAAAGTATTAGACCATGTTACCTAAACACAACAGTGCATCAACGCAATATGAAAAAGGTTATGATTAAATTGATGCCACAAGGCAGATCAAGTCAGTGAGGCTTGGGTTACCAAAAAGAAACTAATTTTCTTACCGATAATGTGCAGGCAATCCACCAATGAAAAATGGATTAACAAGATCAAGAGAGGATTAACCAGTGGATTGCTCAAGTTACAAGACATGGATACAAGTCCCTATCTTACGACTAGTTGAAGAACATTGATGGAGGAGTTAGTTTCCTTTGGAGGTAACCCCAAAGTATGGAAAAATCACAAGAAGATGTACAATAAAACAGTGTAATTAGATTTATGAGATGTTTATTTTGTACGAGAAATTACAGATTTTAACCTCTTTAGTGTCTCACAAATGTGTTGACAAAAAGAATAATTTCTTTTTAAGACCAGAATGTATTTAAATAATATCCAAAACTTTTTAAGTAAAACTGATGACAGTCATGTTTTAAAATAAAGTTCCAAGAAAGAATAATATGAATATTAGAGATTATAAAAAGAATATTGATCCTAAAGGAGGTCAAACTTGTTCCTCTTTGCAAAGTCCATATTTGATGAATCTAGAAAAACATTGGAATAGAAGGCCTGGACACAAAAATTTAAAAACTATGAATAAACCTATTTAAGTTGAGAATCTGTAAAGATAACCTTCAAAAAACTTTTTGAAAAAATCCAAACGTTGTGTTTGCTTGTCAAAAGGAAAAGCAACAGTTAGACTTCTTGAAGTCCAAAAATATACTTTAATCAGCCAACCTTTACATATATTGCCACAGTGGATATGATTTGTCCACCATGTTGTAAAAAATTTTAATAAACAATAGTATTGCCTAGTTTGTCACATATTATAACGCGTAGGTTTAGTTGTGGTTTTCTTCTACTACTAAGGATGAGACTAGTTGCATTCTTAAGTCCTTTATAACTGGAGTAGAAAATCTAATAGATCAAAGGGTTAAGGTAATTAGGTATGACAATGGAACTGAGTTCAAGAATAAGGAGATGAAGACGGTTTTTTGTATAGAAAAGTATAAGTAGAGAATTTAGTGTACTAGAACTTCTTAACAAAATGGAGTAGCTGAGAGGAAAATAGAACACAAAATAAGGCTGCTAGGAACAATGCTAGCTGTTTCTAAAGCTACCTATAACTTATAGCTGAAGCAATTAATACTCTTGCTATGTGCAAAATAAGAGTAATTTAGTAACTAAGCCTCAAAACAAGACCCCTTATGAACTTTTTCTTGGTAGAAAACCAGATTTTTTGGCTTTTATGAGACCATAAGTTGTAGTGTCATGTTGACAATTCTCAATACCATAGATCACATATGTTCTAGTTTAACTTGTAAAGTCTAACTAAGGATTCTTTGTTGGGTTCTCAATTAATAGTAAAGCATTTAGAGTATTAAACAGTAGAACAAGGATAGTTAAAGAGAACCTGCATGTCTAATTTAGTAAGAATACACCTAATATTGCAAGAAATGGACCAAATTGGCTTTTTGATATTGATGCATTAACAAAGTTAATAAATTATAAGCCAGTTATTGCAGGAAATCAGTCTAATGGTAATGCAGATACGAAAGCATGTGATGATACAGGTAAAGCTAGAATGGAGACAATACCTGGCAAAGATTACATTTTGCTACCATTATGGCCTGCTGATCTACCATTCTCTCAAAATTTAAAGAGTTCTCTAATGTTGGATTCAAAACCTTCAGGAGATAATGAAAAGAATGTGTGTACAAAAGAACTAGGTGGTGATTCAAGTAAATAATCAAGATAAAGAGGATGATAATGTTAACGAACTAACAATGTTAAAAACTGCAAGAGATGAGAAACAATACAAACGATGTTTTAATGTTGTTAGTTCAACAGTTACAGCTGTTGGCATAAAAGATAATGATGTTGGTGCAAAAACAAGCATTGAACTTGATCCAGATGATCTGCCAATTTGTGCCTAAATTGGAAGATATTGATTTATACATTTCAAATGATGAATGAAGATGTAGGTGCCAGAGGCTGACAAGAACGATTTGGATGCATTTATGCCTAACATACCCTATATCTAACTACAATACTTCACCAAAGATACATCCAGTTGAACAAATTATTGTAGACATAAATACAGCACTTCAATACAAGAAGAATGACCAAAGAATTTGGAAGACATGGTTTGAGTTTAGTTTTTAGTTCAACAAAGAATAAACCATAAAAACTTTCAAAATTCTTGTTTACTTGTTTTGCTTTTTATCACTAGAAGAACCAAAAAAAGGCAATTCATTGCAATTAAAAGGAACCAACTGGCTATGAGCTATTGCAGGAAGAAGCTTTTACAATCAAGCTACCAAGAAGTTTTACCCAGTAGATTTACCGAATGGAAAAATGACCATAGGTACCTAAATGGGTTTACAGTAACAAGAAGGATGAAAGATCATTGAAATAATGAACAAATCAATATTGGAGTTGCTCAAGGGTACACACAAGAAGAATGGATTGACTATGAAGAAGTCTTTGCCTTGTTGTCCAGAATTTAAAGCAATGTAGGCTATATTTTAAGCCTAAGCCTCATATTCAAGACTTTGTGGTGTACCGAGATGGATTGTCATAAGTGCTTTTCGCTTTATGGTAAGATTGAAGAGGAAGTCTATGTTTGTCAACTACCAGGATTTAAAGATCCAGACTTCCCTGACAGAGTATACAAAGTAGAAAAGGCACTTTATAGACTGCATCAAGCTCCAAGAGCTTAGTATGAAACCTTGTCAACTTATTTGTTGGACAATGGGTTTAAGAGAGGAAAAATAGACAAGACTTTGTTTATCAGAAGGGACAAATGTGATATTCTGTTAGTTCAAGTATATGTTAGATGATTCATATTTGGCTCTACAAATAATTATTATTCATAAATGTTTTTAAGAAAAGATGCATAAGAAGTTTTCAAATAGTTCTAATGGGTGAAACTCACGATTCTTTCTTAGAACTGCAAGTAAAGCAAAAGGAGGATGGGATTTTTATCAGTCAAGACAAGTATGTGACTAGAGATTTTGAAGAAATATGGGAATTACTGAGTCAAGACAGCAAGCACACCTGATGAGGAACACTCAAAAGCTTTGCTCAATGATGAAGATTGGTGACGAAGATCGGAAGTTCATTATATAGATCAATGACTGGTTCAATGATGTATCTTACTTCTTCAAGACATGATATTATGTTTGCAGTGTGTGCCTGTGCAAGATACCAAGTCAACCCAAAATGTCACATCTTCATGCTGTGAAAAGAATTTTTAGGTACTTAAAAGGTCAATCAAAATTGGTCCTTTGGTATCCAAAATATTCACCTTTTGATTGTTAGCATACACTTATAGTGATTATGCTTGAGAAAGCATGAATAGGAAGTTCCCGCCACAAACATAGGATGTCAATTTCCCCTTTTGTAGATTGATTTCATGCAGTGCAGAAGAAGCATACTGTGGTTGTATAATTTCCACAACAGAGGCTGAATATGTAGCAGCTTACAAGTTGTATGGTTTAAGTGCTTTAGATTCAAAATCAATTGCTTATTATGGTAAAAACTTTATGCATACAAAGATCTATATTATAATGAGTAGTACAATATGCAATAGTTAAGAACTTTGTTTTCCATAAAAAAAATAAAGCACAATGAGATTAGACATCACTTATGATCAGAGATTCAAAAGAAAAGAAGCTAAATCAAATGATTAAGATTTATAACTTGAACAAGAATAGTTATGATTAGCTTACAAAAGCATTGTATGAAGTAGATTTCAATATTGGGATTGCTATAATTGGAAATGCTTAAATCCTTTAAAGTCTGATTAAGAGAATGGTTGAGGTAAAAAGAATTGAGAGAGTAGGTGAGAATAAAATCAGAAAGAGAGGATGAGCGACAAAAACAACGAGTGATTTGGTGAGTAAAAGAATTGAGAGAATTTATGAGTTTAAAAATAAAAAGAAAGTTGTGTGAGATAAAAACAGATAGAGTGATTTGGTGAGAAAAAGAATTGAGAGAAGTAGTGAGTTGAAAAATAGAAAGAGAGTTGTTTACAAATAGAAAGAGAGAATTGTGAGGAAAAAGAATTGAGAGAAATCAAAAACAGGCAGAGTGGTTTTGTGAACTAAAATGTTAATTTGATGATGGAAAAGCTGATTAGAATGGAATTGGAGTTAAAATTGCTATGGAAAGTTAATGATCAAGGCCTAAACTTACTACCGCACTAGGGAAAGTTAATGCTAGCTAGCACAAACTACAGCGCTGGGAAAATTATTAATGCAGCTAGGCATAAACTTACTACAGCCGTTAAAAGTTAATGCTGCTAGGCAAAACTCTACAACTGCTGAGCAACGTTAATGCTGTTGAGGGTAATTCATAAATACTTTAAATTATTCACTCATAATCGGATTATCATTCAATCAAATACTCTCTACTCACAAACCCTAACTCAATTTCATTATCATCAAGTCAAAACCCAACGACAGATGACCGACCCTACTGATACTCACAATTTAGTCACATTTTTGGCTAAACCCATTGAAAGTAAGGGGTTTAAACAAATTGTTAATCTTCTTAATGTACATACCATAAAGTATGCTTTAACCATTAATCCCACTATATAATACTACGTGTATAGTGAATAATTATGGCTACTGTCAAGGTAAAAACGGTCAATGGGGAACAATAGTTACAAGCCCTAGTAGATGGGAAGAAGATTATCATAACTGAAGCAACTGTAAGAAGAGATCTTCAATTGGAAGATGCTGAAGGTATTGATTATCTACCCAATGCTAATATATTTGAACAACTTACACTAATGGGTATGAGAAACTTTCTCAAAAACTTACATTCTATAAGGCTTTCTTTTCTCCTCAATGGAAATTCCTTATTCATACTAATTAGCATTGCGTAAGTTGACTAAGACAACTGCCATGGAATGAATTTAGTAGCACTAAGCTTTACTGTAATTATCTGTTTAGCCACTGAAAAGTGTTAGAATACACATATCCTTATGTACCTAAATAAACCAAATAAAGACCAAAAACAGACCAAAAATTGCAAAAATAGGTTGTAATTTGTGTTTTGTGTGTGCAGGTACGGATATATCAGAAATCACATGAAAATAGTCAAAAACGAGCAAGCACGGACACGAGAATCAGAAGAGTTCAAAAAGAAGCCAAAGATTCAAAGCCGAAGCCAGAAAAGTCAAGCATCAGTCAAATCCAGTCAAATATGGTCAATAAAAGTCAACAAAACCCAAATCCCTAACCCTTTCCTTTTATAACAACTACAAGGGCTAAACATGCACTTTTTGAAAGTTATTTATAACTAGAAAATAAGAAAAGGAAGAGAGGGGCCATTTGTGCAATTATTCCAAAGCCCAACAGTTTTAACTGTCTAAAAATGGCGCGAAACCCATATACTTTCACGACACCCATCATCCCACCTATCAACCCCCAGTGTAAAATTAAAGGGGTTTGAACAATATAAGGGTGCATAGGTCAATCATGATGCTCACTAACACAAATGAAATGACAAATCAGTCTTTAACAAAGGATTACTTAGCCTCTCCCAATCAAAGGCCACGTCAACGCTAATGGTGTAAGCCACATTGGAAATGTGGTTTGTGCTAAAAACACTACAAAAAAGCACAATGCCACCCAAAAATAATGACATGCTGTGCAATCTCCAGTTGGACCCTCCACAAATCAAATCCAACGCCACAATAAGAAGCTCAAATATTGAAGAAATGAATGGAGTTGCGATTGAAAGGTAGGAGATCATGGCAATAGGGAGGCAAGAATCTTCCAAGGCCAGCCAAAAAATAAGGCCTCACTTCACTCACGCCCAGTATTCTAGTTTTTTTAAGTAATTTTTAAATTCTAGCTTAATTTCGTAATGTTTACCTTAATGTTTGTAATTTTTTTTAAGCACTGTAATCAGACTCTTCAATTAAGAAGATTCAGATTTAAAGCTTTTTAAATCAGCACTCTAAGCTCTCAAATATTAAGCTATTTCTCGTATAGCCTATCATAAGCTCATTTAAAGCTCTATTCAGTCTGAAAAACTGAAATAGAGCTTAATTGAAGGTTCATAATTGAATCTTAAACTAAAACCCTAAACCATTAACTTACATTTATAATGGACACTATTGGATAAGAGCTTTAGAATGGGATCCTTAAATAGAAGAGAACCAAAGACTTACCCCTAGCATTATCAAATAACAAGGGACTTGTAGCTGCCTTTATTGGTCCTCATGTTTAGCTAGAGGGAGTTTTAGTAAGTTAATCTTTTGTCATTTCCTTTAGATTCTAACCTTTAAATAATGATATCATTGTTTCTATATTAGATCACTTAATTTGATTAATCTCCTTTGCTAATAGTGCTTATTTTGAGTATTATCTAGCTAAATATCATAGTATTTTCTGTTTTTAACTTTCTTAGTTTGAATCATAGATTTTCATATAATTGTCTTAAAAACCTCTAAAAAACCAAAAATATAGTAAAATAGCTTAAGTCTTAGATTATTGATAATTTAGTTGTTAATTCATGCTTATTAAAGTTGTTTTAATCTATTAATTATCTGGTATTAAGCATTTGTTTAATAGATTTCGAATTTAGTAGCTTAATCATAACTGTCATAGTAGTAAAGGGGTGTTTGGCATAAGTGTGTTTGACCTCAAAAAGTCAAAGAGACTTGTGCAATTTGCTTGATTCAGCTGAGTTTTCATTTAAGTTTAGTTTTCATTTAGTTTTTATAAGTTAGATTTTGAAAATGAAAAGATATGGCTTATTATCTTTGTTTTTACACCAGGGCATTTTGTCTTAGACTTTTGGCTGTGGAAATTTTGATCTAAGCCCTCAAAGGCTTAGATCTTACTTGCACTTTGTTTAAACACTCTAGTAGAGTGTGTTTAAGTGCAGGATTTCCCTTAGGAAGCCTGCACTTTTGAGTTGCACTTGTGCATAGTGCACCAGTACTAACTACAAGTTAGTACTGCTGTCACTTTTGGCTTAAGATTAAGCCAAGTAATCTTAGGACTTAGCTTTTCAAATTAAGGTAGTATATAGTTTAGAGGTAGCTTAATATAGATTAGGTAATAGATTTAGATTTATTGCTTATTAGTTAGCTTAATTTGCTGCCACAATTCACCAAAGTGCACCAGTACTAACTAAAAGTTAGTACTGCTGTCACAAGTTAGTACTGCCACCTTTGGCTTAATTTTTAGTTAAGTAAGAATAGGATTTAGGATCTTAGATTTAAGTAGGGCTAAGATTAGATATAGCTTAATATAGAATAAGTTTTAGATTACATTTTCTAGCTTATTCTCCTAGCTTATTTTGCTGTCAAAAGTCCTTAAAAAAGTTAAAAAGCCAAAAAACAGTACTTAGGAATTTTAGGATTTTAATTTGTTAATTTAGCTTATGATTCTAGATTTTTCAGTTTATATAGATAGATTATAAGTAGTTTGATAAGTCCTTAAAGATTTAGAGTCTAGCTTAGCTTTTTAAAGTTTTTAGCTTATTTGGTTTTTATACTAAATGCCTTATTTTTTGAGTTTGCTTATTTCCTCCAGTAGTCTAAAAGTACTTTAAGCTCTATTATCTTTTCAATTTTAGGTTAAGCACATCATAAGCTCTTTAGAACTTCTTTCCTTTTACATTTTGATCTAGTGTTGAGTTTTTTATAGCTTATTTTCTAAAACCAAGGGATAAACCCTCCTTTCTGAGGTCAGTTCAAAAATAAGCTCTTATTGAGCTTATTTGTTATTTTCAGCCCAAGTAGTTTTTATTAATTTTGTTCCCACTAGCTTCCTTTACAACTTTGCTCTTTTAAGTTTTTAGTGATAAGCACTTTTAGAATTTGAGCTTATAATTGGACTTAGTTTGTTGTCGGGGTAGGACCTCAGGGACCATTCTTGTAATTTTTCTGTTTTAGTTGTTTTTCAGTTAATCCTTGCCCGTTAAGTGTTTTAGCCCCGTTAGTCCTTAAGTCTTTAACACAGTTAGTCCCTAAGTTAGTTATTAATTAGTTTTAATTAATAATTAGGGTTAGGTTTTAATTAGTTTAATTAAACTTTTATAAAAAGATAAAAATTAGGGCTTTTATTTCTGCACATTTTCTTTAATTAGTGTAATTTTTATAAAATTTCTAGGACTTTATTTTTAAGAGTTTTATTATTTTTAATTAGTTTAAATCTTAGAAAAATTATATCTTTTAATCCAAAAAAAATGTTTTTCTTTTTCCTAAAATTTTCTTTTGTCCAATCTTAGGTTTATAATTTTAGTTTACATTTTTAGGGATTAAAATTTGTTTACTTGTTTATTTGTCGTGTTTTAATTGTTTCCCGTATTAGTTTAATTGTTTAATTGTTTTTTTTAATTGTCCATTTTAATTGTAGCTTTAAATAATCAAATCATATCTTTGCTACATTCAAATCAGAATCCAAGCTTAAACGAGGTTTCAATTTCACTAGTCATTGGGGAAACGACCCGGGTGATCATACTTACCCGGTTTAATATACGTATTATATATTATATTATATATATTTTTGAGAGTGAATTTTATCAAGGGTAACTTGGTAATTTTCTTAATTACTCTTTTAAAGTATTATATTTTATATATATTTTACGTGTATAAAACTTTACACACCAAGTTTTTGGCGCCGTTGCCGGGGACTAGTGTCAAGATTCCTACGTTTTGTGTTTGTTGATTTGGTTTGAAGATCCTTTCACTCTCGAAAGTTTCATTTTTGTTTTATAATTCAAAAATCCAAAAAAATCATAAAATATAAAAAGTAAAAAATATTTTCCTTTTCTTTTTAGTATAAGTAAAAGATAAAAAAAAAGAAAAATCAAAAATATAAAAAAAATCTTCCTTTTTAATTAAGAAATAAAAGTCACCAATTGGTAAAAATACCAAAATATAATACTCTCAACGGAGGTATTATCATAATCAATTCCGGTGAACTTGTTGGTTCCCAAATCGAACTAAAGATTTAACACTTGCCATTTGTGTCTCTACGAAGTACGGCTCACCTTGAAAAGCAATTTTTGAGAGCTACCGTGAAGTAGTTGATTATTTGGTTTAAGTCTCTTCCGTGTAACCGTTAAAATTCATTGTTATTAAAAAAAATAGTGTAAAGTTTTGTTTTTTGATTTTTAGTTTTTCTTTTTATGCGCACTCGTTCGCAATCTCGAAGACGTCGACAACAACAAACTCCTCCGGTTGTTGTTGAAAATTTTGATTTAGAAGAACCAATTGTCGATCAAAACATTGTTGCAATGGCCGATAATCGAACGATGGCCCAAATGTTACAAGCACCCATCGAGGGATACGAAGATGCAATAGTTGTTCCACCGATTAATGCTAACAATTTTGAGCTTAAACAACCTTTAATCAATCTTGTGCAAAGCAATAAGTTTACGGGTAGACAAGACCCTCACAATCACCTTCGATTTTTTAACAAAGTCACTTCAACGTTTAGACATCCCGAAGTTCCGAACACTTCGATTAAGCTTTTGCTTTTTCCTTTTTCTCTAGACGGTGAAGCCCGAGATTGGTTAGACAAGGAACCTCCTAGATCAATTCTCACATGGGACGACCTTGTTTCAAAATTCATAAATCAATACTTCCCACCTTCAAAAACCACTTACTATCGGAATGAGATCATTACTTTTTACCAAAAACCAAACGAAACCTTCAACGAAGCATGGGAACGTTTTAAAGGACTCCTTCGTCAATGTCCTCACCATGGCTTCTCGGAACTACACCAACTCGATACTTTTTACAATTCTTTGAATTCAAACGATCAAGATGCCTTAGATTCCGCCGCGGGTGGCAATTTCTTAGACAAGATGCCTCAAGAAGGTTTAGCGATTATTGAAAGCAAGTCAAAAGTTCGTTACTCAAGGAGTCGTGCTAATGATTCAAGAGTGAGTACGGATGCTCCTCTTTCTACTTCTTCACCTTCTAATAATTCTTTCGATATGCAACAAATAGCCGCTTCTCTCGAGGATAAGATGACTATCAAGATGAACAAAATGTTGAATGAAATGAAAGCTTTAGTTGTTACTACTCCTGCACCCGTCAAAGCAGTTGAGGAAGTATGTGTCACGTGTGGATCAAATCACCATTTTAATCATTGTCCGTTAACTCGAGGAGGAAACGATTTTCCCGTATTTCATGACAATATCCAACAATTTCAACAAACCGCAGCCATTGGTAATTTTCTCCAAAGAAACCAACCATCCAATTTGGCAAGTCAAATGAGACCACCGGGTTTCAATCAACCAAATGTCCAAAACAACCAAAACCGTTACCAAGGAAACAATTTCAATTCAAACCAAAACCGTGGAGGCACTTTTAATCAAAACCGTCCAAACAACCAAGGAGCCGTTTACCAAGCCCCACCATACCAACCACCAACAAATCAACCTTTGATTAATCAAGCTTTACCTCCCGTTTCACAAACTCAAGGAGTATCTAAAACGGATTTTGAAAGTTATGCTAAAGCAAACGATGCTAACATGAATAACTTGCAAATGAAGTTGGATAATTTTCAAAGAAACCAAAATGATTTTCAAAGAGTTTACAATGATTCTCAAAAGAAGCAAGATGATTTTCAGAAAATGATGCTCAGTTTCATGCAAAGCTATCACACCAACCAACCTTCAAGTTCAAGTTCTTTACCAAGCAATACCATTCCAAACCCAAGGAATGAAGCCAAGGCAATTACAACTCGTAGTGGTGTTTCTTACGATGGACCTCCGATTCCACCGCCGGTGGTGGAAAAGGAAAGTGACAAAGGATACGGAGCTACCAAGCACCAAAGACATCCAACCTCCTCCATTCGTCCAAGAACAAACCAAAGACAAAGAACCAATTGAAGAGCCTTCTTTCGTTGCTAACAAAGCCAAACCTAATTTGCCTTACCCATCGAGACTCAACAAACAAAAGATTCGTGAAAAGGATGATATCCTAGCTTCAAAGTTTATGGAAATCTTCCGTAATCTTCACTTTGAGCTAAGTTTCGCGGATGCTCTCATTCATATGCCAAAGTTTGCTCCGATGTTCAAAAAGATGCTTAATAACAAAGACAAGTTAATTGAGTTAACCAAAACGCCGTTGAATGAAAATTGTAGTGCGGTTGTCCTTAAAAAGCTTCCAGAAAAGCTAGGTGACCCCGGTCGATTTCTCATTCCATGTGATTTTTCAGAGTTCGATAGTTACTTAGCCCTTGCCGATTTAGGTGCTAGTATCAATCTCATGCCTTTATCCATTTCATTTGGATAAAAGCTTCAACTCTCAGGCCTACGAAACAAAAATGGTATTAGAATTAGCCGACCGTACAATTTCCAAACAATGGTTGTGTAGCAGAAAAAAAAAAAAAAAAATGTTTTTATCAAAGTAGGGAAGTTTTATTTTCCGTGGCCGATTTCATTGTTCTAGATTATATAGCAGATCCTCGAGTACCATGATACTCGGGCGACCTTTCTTAGGAGGCTCATGCTTATCGATGTTTATGAAGGAGAGATTACTCTAGGAATGATGATTCAATCATTAAACCATTAATGTCGTGAATGCACCTTTCCATTTCATACAACAATCTCGAATCATTGAGAAAGTTGATCTCTTTTGATGTTATACTTGTGAGCAGTTAATCACAAGAAGTACTTGATTTTTTTCCGATTTCGTTTGTTACAACAATCCTTCTCGTACTCGATCGATTGTTTTATACTTCATCTCCAACATCACTTCCGTTTGATGAAAGTGATTTTCTACTCTTTGAGGAAGCCGATGCTTTTATTTCAATCGATGATGAACCATGTTTCACCATGTTGCAATGTACATACTTATGATCCCGTGGGTGATATTTCTCTATCTCGAGCGGCACTTCTCAACAATGATCCATTTCCTTAAACCACAAACCAAGGAGATGACTCAACAGGAATTCAAAGATCTTAAAGTTGTTGAACCAAAGTGTCTCACTTGAAACCAAAAAGATGTAATTCCCGAAGTCGAACTTTTATAAGAGTTACCTCGCATTCGAGTATGCGTTCGAGAGGAATAATAACACAAGCTTCCGTCCATAATTTCAAAGATTTTGAGCCAAGATGAAAAGACCTCACTACATTCATGTTTTGAAAAACGGGGAAACCAAAACAAGAATTTGCTTCGGGAAACTTTCTGATATACAGAGGCATAGATCCTGAATTTTGCTCTCACAAAATCCTTTTAGTACGATGTTTACAACTTCAGTCCATCATCAAAGGAGGGTTTACCCTAAAATCCACGACGTCTTCCAAGTAAGAAGTAGAAAATACTTTTTGACGCAGGAGTTGTTTTATCTCGATTCGGATAGTCCATGGGTTTAGTGCCGGTCATTGTGTTCTAATAAAAGGTGGTATGACCGTTGTCACAAACGAAGAAAATGAGCTGGTGCCTACAAGATTAGTCACGGGATGGAGAGTTTGCATCGATTATCGTAAGTTAAACGAAGCAACTTGTAAAGACCATTTTCCGTTACCATTCATGGACCAAATGTTAGAGCGATTAGCCGGCAACGAGTTTTATTGTTTCTTAGATGGTTTTTCAGGGTATTTTCAAATCCCAATTGATCCTAAAGATCAAGAAAAAACTACTTTCACGTGCCCATACGGAACTTTCGCGTACCGTCGTATGCCATTCGGTTTGTGTAATGCACCCGGAACTTTCCAACGTTGTATGATGGCTATTTTTCACGATATGATAGAAAAAACGATGGAGGTTTTTATGGACGATTTTTCAGTTTTTGGAGATTCTTTTTCCTCGTGTCTTGCCAATTTAGATAAAATGCTTAAAAGGTGTGAAGACACCAAATTAGCACTAAATTGGGAAAAGAGCCATTTCATGGTTAAAGAAGGCATTGTTTTAGGACATAAGATCTCTAGAAAAGGAATTGAAGTCGATAAGGCCAAAGTTGATGTAATTTCTAAGCTTCCTCACCCAACGACCGTCAAAGGAATTCGAAGTTTTCTCGGGCATGCGGGATTCTATCGAAGATTTATCAAAGACTTTTCCAAAATCTCTCGACCCATGACCCATCTCTTAGAAAAGAACACTCCTTTCATTTTTTCGGAAGATTGCATTCTTGCCTTTCAAACATTGAAAAAGAAGTTAACCGAAGCTCCAATTCTCATTGCTCCGAATTGGGACCAACCTTTTGAAATCATGTGCGATGCAAGTGATTATGCAATAGGTGCGGTCCTAGGACAAAGGATTGATGTGAAGTTTTAACTCACGTAAATATATATATATATATAGAATATAACCTTAAGAGTAATTAAGAAAATTACCAAGTTACCCTTGATAAGATTCACTCTCAAAAATATATATAATATAATATAAAATACGTATATTAAACCGGGTAAGTATGATCACCCGGGTCGTTATCCCC
>BQNB010056839.1:0-38486 GCA_026074375.1 Tanacetum coccineum
TAAACAAAAGGACACCACTCATGGAACGACTACGAATACTAAGTTTGCAAAGCAATTAATCTTGGGAAAACCACCTTCTTCTTTTAGACCAAGACTGTATACTGTAACTCCTCTTCCTAAATCTAAGGCTATTCCCAAGATCGATGAGTCACATGATTTGTCAAAACTAGTCACTTCAAATTTAGTTCACACCCCCACAGAATCAAAAGTTATGAAAAATGATAACGTGATTTCCACAGGACTCTTTAGGATTAATCCTTTTAAAGCTTCTTGGGTAGACAACTTTATGCCTAACAAACTTGTAAAAACAAGCGTTAGGACAAAACCGATCACTGTTTCACAACCTCATGTCATCACTAAGAATGATGTAAATTCCAAAACAAATGGTTTCTCTTCTAAAGATGTTCAAAGCACTACTAGGACCAGAAGACCATAGCCTAGGAACAATCCTAAGAGTGATAAGCTCCCTTTTAAGTCTAAGAGTAGTTGCCTCTCGAATAAGTTATTGAAAATAGAAGAAAACCATAGGAGTTTATAGTCTTCTAACTATCCGAACCATACATCATCTAAATGTAATAACATTAAGCTTGCAATTCAAAACAAAAATCTAAGGTTATTTGTGCTACATGTAAGCCAAGAGTCTGGAAACCTAAAAAAGTAGGGTCGAAAGAAAGACTTGCTTCACCTAAGCCTAGTACACCTAGATCTTGCCTTAGGTGGTCACCAACTGGAAGAATGTTTGACCTTAAAGGAAAGATAATTGCAACCAGTAAATCTGAGTGTCAAGCTGACTGCTTTAAAAGTAACAATGCATGTACTTCTAACCCTCATGAACCGATCAACAACGGTTTCCAAATTCAACTTTCTCTATGACAGGTGGTCAAAATTGGTTTGATACTCTTCTAATTCCATTGCTTTTTGAGAATAAACCAAAGGACAAAGAATATCATGGAGACAATGAATGTGACACTTGATGAGCTTTCAGCAATGGCTTATGTACACTTCAGTGCATAACCCGAGCTTCAAATAAAAGGGGAGTGTACGCTTCAGTGCGCTTCACCTTAAAAAGAAGAGAAATCTTCTTGTTTTCACTTCTGTAGATATGATAGTCATGACGTCAATGATAGAGTTGGAAAATCTATTCAGTCTTTTTTTTGATGAATAATTCAAATGGAGAAAATCAAGTTGTTTTAAAGTCTTCTGCTGTTACTACTGCTGATCTATCCGATAAACGTCTATAACAACAAGATTCAACTTCATCTACTTCAACTCTAGCAACAACTATCGCTGTTGATGGAAACTTTGACTTGTAAATATTTTTGATCTTTCTCTTTATTTTGATTTATAAATATTTTTAAAAAATAAAATACAAAAATATAAAACCAAGAAAAAAGAAAATATAAATTATAAAACCTATAAAAGAAAAATACAAAATTAAAAAATTTCAAAAATACCAAAAATAATCTTCTTCGACATGTCTCTCGTCAATCGATAACATTTGCGCACCTAGAAATGTTGATTAATATTAACACGGGTGAATAAATAAAGTTTGAGCGAGAGTTTTAAATGCTTTTAAAACATGTCCTTTCACTTTTTCTCTACGACTTCTAAGTAAATGTCAGCTTATGACTCGGTCTCAAAAGAAAGGAAAATGTTTATTTATGTACATTTATCCTAAACAACGGGAAGTTCATCTCTTCTCGGTATTGAGCAAAGTCATATAAACATTCAAAGTTTTGAATGCTCAAGAGAAGTTCTAAGGAAAATGATGGTAAATAAGATATATCTCACATATTTTCCTGTTAAGCACAATTTTTCAATATAGTTTCAAAAAGAAAAGTTCAAATTCTTTCAAAATTGTGTGTTCAACAAACTCCCACTACAACTTTTTACTTTATTTTATAATTGAGGAGGAGTATAATAATATGATTCTTTCTGCATGCACTCTTGTTTTCTCAAGACTTAGTTAGGTTCATGTGAATTCAGGACATTAACTTGTTTTTAATTCACTAATTGTCAAAAATTGTAAACACATATGCAATTTTTGAGGGGGAGAATAGTGATTAAAATATGATCAATACGGATTAATAACAGATACGATCTTCAATCTATAAGTGCGTTCCCAAACCTTGCATATGCAAAACTCTTTCATAATATGGTGCATATATGTAGGGGGAGCTTTTTGGTAACTCTGGAAACACTCAATGTGTCTTAAATGATTTCTTAGACATGTTGATTGATTTTTATCAAATGGTTTTATAGATCTTCATGGCCATACACAAAGACCGACCAACTATTGTTTCTCAAGGAGTCATAAGGCGGTTAAGGTTAGGTATGTTCGTTCCATGATCCAGCCAGAACTGAAGGGATCTACCCAGGAACACTCCATTAGATAGAGTAAAAATCCTAGGTATGATCAAAAAAAGGAGTAAAGTGAGAATAAGGGAATAATGCCGACTGAGATGGAGCTAGTACTGGAACAAACCCAACAAGGTACTAGTCATGAAGTCTCAGTAAGCACTAAAGGGGTTAAAGAATGAAAAAGAATTATAAGGATAAAGGGTAAAAAGAAAGAATCCCTCCATACAACCCTAGGCAGAAACTGGGTTAATACATAATCTACCGGTAATCACAAAGATGATTCTGATATTAAAGACTGACATCATGGACCCAGTGATGCAATGCACAACCCTCCCTAGCCACTCAGAGTCTCTCAAAATATTTCTGTTTCATTTCTCATGAAGATCAACACGTTTCTATCGGCTTTCTCATTCCGAGATCGTTGATATTGAAAAGGTGGCAGTCTGCTCCAGCCTCCGATTACCATATTAAATGTGCACTTATAGAGTCTAGATCCAACGAGATCCATCAAAAATCTAACTAGGACACAAATTCCAATATATAAAATGTCGTACATCATTATACAACATTTGGTATCAGTAAGTCCTATGCATTATCCTTGTGATAATTGCCAGAACATCAGAGTGATACTCTTTAGTATTCACAATGATGATAGAAATCCTTCTTGATCTAATATCAAACAAGCTCTTGGTATGTGACTTGCGAGATTCTAAATGAATCAAGCTTGTGTCAACTGGATATTGATTTTGGTCCAGTATATGAATTGACAACTCAATCAGAAAGATAGTAACTATCTGATTCACTCTTACCGTGATTTCTACTTTGAGACGTTCCGGTAATGAGAACAAGCAAGTACGGTGAATCTAATGCAATCGCGTTAGAGGATCTAATACTTTGAGCTAGAAACCCTGTCAAGGAGGTTCTTCTAAATTGAACCTACCTGATCACAGGTACAGTATTTATACTATAAAACGGTCCTCACGGAACCGAAGGTTAATGTAACCGAACTCAAGATGAATGACAAAGCCATATTCATATATATCTGCTGTTTATCACTAACATCAATTTTTAGGTATAAGTGACGGCGTTACAACCTCATTCCAGCGGAATAAAGATTCAAGACCTCATGCTCAATCGACAAAGCTATATACATGATGAAAGCTCAAACTATCAAAGTCTTCCGCAATCTCTCATGTATAAGCACATCCTCAAAAGAAATTCTTTAACAAGATTGCCGGACAATAACAAAGATATATCTTACAAGTGGATCAAGTACTAATCCTACCATGATGTGGTACAAGTAATCAGGTTAAATAAAATGTTAAGGGAGATTGTTAGCAAGCTTTCAAGACCTTAAGCATGAGGGTGGAGATACAAGATCGCAAGGAGGCATAAAGATTCAAGGATAAAGATTTAGAGATCTCAGTAGTCAAGATAAATCAAGGCCAAAGGCAACGATATCAGTATTTTGTCAAAGAATATCAAGTTAAAGATCAAGATCCATGATCACAGGCATGCAAAAGTATCTTCAAAAGAATTCTCAAGAATACAAGGCTCCAAGACTCAAGACGTCACAAGAATGATCCACAATTGAATGACTACCCCTTAGGGGGAGATTGTTAGCCGTGTTTTTAGTAAAGTGATGGTCATTATCAATCCCAAGCCTTGTATAAGAAAACGTAGTTTACGAGAATCTCTCTTAAGCTAATAGGGCCTAGTTGTCGGGCTTAAAGCCAATTCTTAGCTTTGTCCGGCCCATATGGCACATAAGAAAGCCCACAAGGCTTATCCACTCTATGTACTATTTAAAGCCCTCTCCAAGTGTGGAGAGGGAGTTGCTTCTTTTTTTCTTTCTAGTGCAAGTAACCATTTTCTCTCTTATCTCTCTCTCTAGTTCTTTCTCTCTATAAAATCTTTACCCAACCCTTGTGATTCCACACTGTATCTGAGTTCCATAATAACACGTCGAGATCACACTATAACACCATAGACACGTTTATTAAGCACGAGCCTATAGTACCCAAAACAACGACGACCACAAGCCCAAACCATAAACAAACCGACCCAAAGAAGTCCGAAAAGTTATCTTATCTACAGTTTCCTCTCTTGATAAATCCAATGCTATACCTTCACTCACACTTCATACAAAAACCTCAAGCGTCTATCAACATCGGAGCTACATTATCTTTTTCATTGAGCGGAGAGTGTGAGGGGCAGTGGGGTGTGTCTGTGTGAGAGTGGGCTAGGATAGGCGGACATAGAGATCGAGCAGTCGTGATAAGACGGCGAGATGTAGAGAGAAGGGGTGATTGGACCTCGAGGTAGTGTATGTGTAGGCGATGGCGGAGCGTCGCGTCTTGAGACATTTAAAGTTCTTTCTCTCTCTAAAATCTCTTATCTTATTTTTGTGTTTTGGTGATGAAATGATACTTCTAACAGCTAAATCGTCATCCTGGAATTGTCCACATGAAACTCCTAAGAACTCCCGGGCTTCTCCTTATCAAATATAACATGCAAATCAAAAACAAGATACAACTATACCTAGCATAAAATTAGCGGAATGATAAATACAACTATATGATTTAGGGTTTTTGACTCTACGAAAACAAATAAAGGATACGATGAATGTGTTAATGTAATTGTGGTTTCCTGCAGGTTTTAAGCAAATTACAAATTCTGGAAATTATACAAAATTTTCAAAAATTTAGAAAAAATACGGATTTTACTATAGCAAGGTGGCGACGCCGTCAGGAAAAATCCTAACGCCGTCTCCACCGGCTATAAATAAATTTTTTTTCTTTTCCTTCTTAAAAATTCTACAAAACGCACGTCCGCATTAGTAAATTCCTACAAAATTTTATTGGCAAAAACACATAATATTATTAACACAAATCTTATGAACTCAAACAAATACACAAGACACGAATTAATCTAAATTATTTATTTAACATGTTTGAAAGTCTAATAAACAGGATATTTTCCCCTAATATTCAAAAAAAACATTTGATTGAGATTAAGACGAGGTTAAAATCAAAACAAAGCATGATTACAAAATTATTTTCAAACAATTAAAATAAACAATAAAGAATTAAAACACACATGACACTCCTAAATTGCAAGAAATTAAAAGATTGGGTTGCCTCCAAATAAGCGCTTTTGTTTATTAAAGAGTCTTTTAGCTAGACTCGGAGTCCTATTCCTAAGAATGATGGAAATAATCCAAGTTGAGAATATCACTTGGATTCTCTTTTGGGGATAGTTTCCTAGTTGTCGTGATTGACTGGAATGCCCTATCAAAATTTTCTCCATCGGGGTCAATTAATTCAATCCTAATATACCATGCAATATCTCCTTCCTTTGGTGGCCTATCCCAATCCATCTTATTGTCTATTACCTCTTTTGACTCCCACATGTTTCTTTTCAAGTTTATGGGTATGGTCCCTAGGAATTCTACCATTTTCCTAAACATTAAGATATCCTTAAAAGGGTTGACCTCAGCATCTCTAGCAATTTCCTACTCCCTGGGTAAATGATTGTCCTGAAAGTCTCTTTTTGCAAAGTAAGGAGGTCGGGAACCTATGTCATCTTTACTAGTTCTTGGTTTATAAGATTCACGCTTACCTATAGTGGTCCAATAAGGCACATTTTACTCTCCAAAGTCTATTTCTCTAACACAAAATATTGATCTAGTAAGTCCTTCTCCTACTGCTATTTTAGCTTTCTTACAATATATTATGGCATTAACGATTGCTAAAAATCCTCTTCCTACTAATAAGGGGTAAGTAGGTTCTCTTTCCATGTCCACTACGTGAAAATCCTCAAAAAGTTTTAACTTCCCTACATTAACCTCTACATTTTTCACGATTCCTATGGGATACGACTTAGTTTCATCTGCTAATCCTAGGACATCTTTGGTCTCTTCTAATAATCCTACATTAAGCTTTTTAAAGAGATTCAATGGGATTACATTCACACATTGTTAGCCTTACTATTTTATAAAGCTGGCGTCTTACTCGTGAATTGGACTAGACTTGGACACTACGTATCACGCAGGGGTTATTTATGTAAACTAGAAATAGTTTGCCTTTTCTTTCTAGTATAAATACCCCTCATGGCTCTCCATGAGGGGTGGTTGGTGAATCATTTGTATCTTTCTCATTCTAAGCTAATATTACATCTTTTTCATCCACCATCTCTTTACGTTCTCTCACTAGAAACACCATGTTTCATCTTTGTTTCTTTGATCAACTAAGACCCCCCGAATAGGTAAATCACTAGTCTTACAAGTGGTATCACGAGCCAAGGAGGAATTCGTGTTTGTAGTTTGCTTATTTTGTGTGTTTCGTGGCTTATTTATAAGCACAAGCCCACGGCTTGGTTGGTGTTGGTTTATTTGGTACAAAAAGCTTGAAGCTTTCTTCCTTCTATAGTTTGTAGCTTATTGTTACATGCTTTTAATAGATTATAACAACACCAAACTTCTTTTAAAGTTTCTTTGAAGCTTATTGGGATCGAACTCCTCAAACCGGACAAATACGCTTACTTCAAGCTTATTTGTTGTTGTTTAAGATCATCAACTTGTACTTTCTTAACCCTTGTGCTTATTAGAAGCTTATTGAAGACTCAAAATAGCTTTTTGAACTTCAAAAATCTGGGTTTGATTATGAAGCTTGTAGTTTGTGTACAAGGTATGAAGTTTGCAGTTTGTGGAATGAATCTTACGGTTTGTGCAAAATGGATTCTTGCAGTTTGTGCAAAACATGAATCTTGCGGTTTGTGTTGATTACAGGAGTGGATCTTAGTTGACTTTGGTGTAGCAATTTATATCAGCACTTTCTTAGAGGGAGAAAAGTGCATTTTTGGGTCTTAATTGATTTTGGTGCTACGGTTTCGACTTCGTAAAAGGGATAAAGTGTATGCTTCAGGACTGTAATGCTTCCTAAGTGAGACGATGTTGATGATATCATCCTTCCCACAGAGTATCCTAAATGAGAAAGGAGGTCTTTGAGAAGACTAGTGTATTAATTCTTATCAGTCTCAAGGGTGTCTGTTTGGGAGGGAGCTGAATAAATCAATACTGCACAAGAAGTTCAAACCAGAATTCATATCAAAGCCAAAGTATTCAGAAGAGGGAACTTCAAGGATGACAAATGAGAAGCAGATTCCAAAAAACTTTGACATGACCAGAAGTGGAAGAAAATGAAGTTTTTTCAAGACATGCAGCTAATTAAGAAACTTTGAGATGACCATAAGCGTATAAAGAAAGTTTTTAAAGACATGTCAGGAAGTTATGAGCAGAAATCCAATCAAGACTGAGATCATCGGTAGAGAAAACTTCTAAGTCATCCTCAGCAGTATGGTTACTATATGTTCATCTACAAGCTAAAGAAATAAAGTTAGAGTATTCAAGTAGATCAAGATCATTGAAGACAATCTCAAGGAATACTGGACTTCATTCTTATCATTTTACTTTATTTTTGCTTGTAGGAAACATTGTAACCAATTCACGTGTGACACCATCTTGGAGAAAGATTGTTAGCCTTACTATTTTGTAAAGTTGGCATCTTATACGTGAATTGGACTGGACTTGGACACTGCGTACCACGCATGGGTTATTTATGTAAACTAGGAATAGTTTGCCTTTTCTTTCTAGTATAAATACAGCTCATGGCTCTCCATGAGGGGTGGTTGGTGAATCATTTGTATCTTTCTCATTCTAAGCTAATATTAAATCCTTTTCATCCACTCTCTCTCTACTTTCTCTCACTAGAAACAACATGTTTCATCTTTGTTTCTTTGATTAACCAAGACCCCACGAATAGGTGAATCACTAGTCTTACACACATGACCCTAAATCGGTTAAGGTATCAAAAGGCTTGAAGTCCCCTAGTCTACAAGGTACGATGAATAATCTGAAATCCTTCATTTTTTGGCGCTATACTTTGAATAAATTCGGACCCGTTTTTGCCTAGTTCCAAACTTACTATATATTTGTCTAATAGGGCGTCGTAGATTGGAACATGAGCTAGAACTTCAAGAACCGGTAAGTTAAGATGCAAATCCATAAATCCATCTTTGAGATATTCTTCGGGTTCTTTTGGTTTTGGTGTTTCAATCTCATTGACCGTTAAAGTGTTGACTTGTAGTTGGTCTTTTTGAATGTTGGTAGTAGATTTAAAACACGTTTGGATAGCATTGACCGATTTAAACAAATTAGAGGAACTTTGAGAATCCCCCGTTAGATAAGAACGAGCATACGAGGTTGAATTAGGGGTTAACTTCGGGTTCTTTATCGTGTCGTTGGGAGTGCTCTCGTCATTCGGTCATTAAATGCCTTCAATAGAGTGTCAAATTTGTTGGTAATCTCGCTTTGATGTTGTATGAAATCGGCTTCAAACCTAGCTATCTTAGCGTCTTGAGATGCCATAAAGTTAGACACCAATCCTTCGAGACTTCTTTGATTAAAATTTTAAGGATTGTTTTTGAAGGATCGGTTCGGGAACGAACCGCTTGATTGAAAACAATTTGGTGTATTTGAAAAATTGTTTTGAGAATTTTGAGGTTGCCTCCACCTAAGGTTTGGGTGACTTTTCCATGACGGATTATAGGTGTCACCAAGGTTATTTTGATCGGGTTTGAAAGTGTACCACTTACCTCCCGCTTCATCGGTACGCAAGGATGCATAGTCAACAAATGCTTGCTCAGGATTCTCCATACAATATTGACTGTCGTGAGGACCACTACAAATCTCGCATGAAGAAGTGATTTTATTCACTTGAATGGGCTGGTTAGGAGCAAGGTGAGCTTCCATCAAGTGTTGGACTTGATTTTTGAGCTTGATGAGACGACGATCGGATGTACTCGGGACATCTTGGGGCAAAGAGATTGCCTTGACCAGTTTAGAAAAGTCACTTGGATCATTCCAACTTTCGTTGTCATAGGGGGCGAGGTCCTCCAATAATGCCCAAGATTCTTCATTATTTTTATCACGTAACTTACCACCGCCCGCTTTATCGATGGTTCGTCTTGTGATGGGATTGACATGGTCATAAAAAAAATTAGATTTAGAGGCAAAGATCAATACCATGATGAGACATTTTTGGAGTAGAGTGGAGTCGTCCGAGGTGGACTTAAAGCAAGTACGATGCGTGTGGAGAGATATTCACCTTGGTGTTATTTGGAACATCAAGATGTCAATTGCGAATTAGAAGTCATCCCCGGTGGAAAGAATTGAGGGCAAGGAAACGATTAGTGAAATTCCTCCTAAGTGGAGATGGATCCTCAAGGGATAAGCGCCAAGCCAAATTGCTAGCTTGATCTCGAAATGGGAAAAATAAACTAAATGCAAAGGCACGTTCTTTCCTTATTGTCACCATTAAGGTCAAGTGAGTCCACAAGTTTTAAGAAATCTTAAGTTGGTTTGATTTTCGATGCCACAAACACAGTCTATGGAATGAGCAATCCGTTTTAATTGCACCAACCACATGTTGAGTCAGGATCGAAGAGGCACCACATTGTTCCCATCGGGGATCTCAATGGTGTTTCGGTCGCCCTCCTGGCTAGGTTTGGAGTAATCTCCTAAAGTACAACGCGGATTTTCATTTTCCATGGAGGTCAACGAAAAGATTTACAAAACAAATAGCACAAAGAAACGATAGACTACAAGAAAGCTAATGACAAAGAATTAAAATCTCACTTGAAAAGATTCAAGCGAGTAGACCTAAGCTAAATAAAATTCCTAACCTATACTATTCCCTGACAGCGATGCCAAAAATGTTGATGAGGTGGCAAAACTTTACTAAGTTGTAACTCCCTAGGCAGTGTACCTAACCGTTGTAGTGTATTAAATGCAAAAGAAAAACAAAGGGGTTTTGTTAACATTCTTTAGGGAATAAACATGTGAAGGAACAAACCAAGAATGTAACTAAGGTCTAAGGGATTGAAAGAATATTATTTTGTATTTTTATATTTTTATGAAAGCAATTTAAAAAATCACCTCATGTGTTTAAAAGGAGGTTTGGTTTTAAAATTAATTAGTTCTAATAACTAAACTAAATCTAAGTATGGAGATGTTGTAATGATATAAAATAGAATTGTTTTACTTAATCAAGCATGAACCTTAGTATGCTCTCATAACTTATTGCCTTGTCACACGTGAGATGTATGTGTAAGTCTTTTCCGAGAAGCTTGACGAATAACAAAAAAACATCGCCTACCCCGTGATACCTTGCTATGGAAACGCCTCAAGTAAGGTAGTATGCGAGACTCTTACAAGGTCCCAAAGGAGATAGACCGCGCATTAAAACACTTAAAAGGGATCATCCATAGACGGGTAAGGTAGTATGAAGACTATTATTGATGGAATCCTTTCTACACAATCATGCAGCTCTAGACCTATGATAAAACTAAGTAACTAGGGACTAGGAGTGCTAAACATGCACACAACATCAATCAAAATCAATAATTATTATTGATCTACATAGCACAATTTGAACATCAAATCATAAGCAAGAAATCAACTAACGAGGATCTAGCCTAGCATGTTAAATGATAAGCAAAGCCCACAATAACCCAACCTAACATATAGACCATATTGAAAGATTAAAGGATAAAAAAACTTCACTATATTGAAACAAGCGATTAGGGAAGGTACAAAAGGGTTAAGAAACCCTAAAATACTCCCAATGTCAGCTACAAATCGTTCTCTACCACACTCCACTCCTAATATGCTATATAAAACCCTAAAATCGAGTTTGTATTTATAAGAAAATAATCCGCGATGGCGTCATAATAAATCCTGATGCCGTTGCATCGCGAATTTTCTTAGTGTTTCTTTATGTCGGCTATAGTCCAGACGCCAGCACAAATTTTCTGACGTGGTCGCTTGATAATCCATACGGCTTCGCAAGTATTCCTGACGCCGTCTCCACCTTTTGTGAGTAATTCTTCAAGCCTTCTTTGTGTAAAGTCGTACTCTTGTCCCGTTTCTTCCAAAATAGAGCCCAAGTCACGTATATTTCCTCCAAATATCTTCTAACTGCTAAAAATGCTAAAAGAAATGATTAAGCACATATTTTAAGCATTTTTTCATGATTATAGGAGTTAAATGACCCTGAAAAAGTGTATAAAATTACACCTCATCAAGAACAAACCCCACAAGATTTCAGCTCTTGATTGTCAGAGTCTGTCATTACCTGACGTTTTCCCAGGTAAACACTTGTTGATGACCGTTGCAAAGGATCTCCACGGTTGATACATATGATCAACATACATATCTGAAATCAAATTTAGAGAGACCTTGTAGCCCAGGTGTTTGAGGAAGGTGATCAATGGATCATGAGGAGGAGGTTCAACGTACTTCTTGTTTGGAACACTTGGACAAATACAAAGAATTTTCCAAAATAATTCAACTTCAAACTTCTGGTCATCTAGTTAAAACTGATAAAAAGAAGATTTCTTGATCTTTGTAACAGTGAACCAGAATTGCTGCATGTAGTTTTCAAGGACATCAACAGTGATGTGGGAAGCATTGTAACATGGAGAAAGCTTGATGATGTCCAAAATGACTTGATAAGTAGCTTTCTTTTGTGTCTTTGTTGGATAAATCCTCATGTTGCTCAAGCCAATCTTGACACGATCATCAGTGGGATCCAATGCTTGATCAAGAGCAGCTTGAATGTTTTCTTGTTCCATGATTCTGCTAAGAGTTATCCAATATGAGTTCATAGACAAGACACAACATATAATATATATATATAATATATTATATAAAAGATATATATATATATATTTATATATATATATAAATATATCACTAAATAGATTTGATTATCCATGTAGTTATGTTTGTTTTATTATTATTTAAGTTCATTATTTCAAGAAATTAAGGTAAAGCCCGTTTTAAAACACACAAACTGAGAAAGTCCATACTATGGTCAATGGTCAAAAAGGTCAACTAAAAATATTCAACAGACTGTCATGGGTCAACCAAAGTCAAAACAAGCTCAACATTGTCAGGAGGTCAAACAAAGTCAACATAAGTCATACTGAATCATGACATATTTCGCCTTTAAAAAAAACATGTCATATTTTGCTATTTGAAACCTGTCATATTTCGCTGTATTCATGCATGTTAAAACATGCATATTTCGCTGGACACAAACTGGTTTATTTCGCAGGTTTCAAAGACTCAAACTCAAACTTATATTAATTTATATCATTCAAACACATTTACAAACAACAATAGACAATCAAGAAACATATTCCAGACATGTTCAACAAGAATCAACAACATTCGAGGCTAATTTAATAATTTCGACCACATAAATGAGAGAAACCACACATATTTTGTGCAACATGTGTTCTAAGACTTATTCTAAACAGCCTAGAGGATTAAATAACACATAAGAACATCACAAAGACAAAATACATATTCAAACACTATTTTAGGTATATTTCATGGTCAAGAAACTTAAAATCAAACTAAGTGATACCTAAATGCTTGAACGCGTTTCATAGGCATAAGGGATCCTCTAAACATGCTAATATCACAAACCCATAAACACATGAATACTCATGCTTATTTCACATGATTTTCGCCTACAAAATCACTCACATCTCTCAAATACGTTAACCTTAATCAAAACTGCTTTAAGGTAAGGTTAATCAATCCTAAATGTACATAAGAGTCAATATTAATTAGACCAATATTCACTTTTATACATATGAATCCTAATTTTAAAAATTAGGGTTTTTGAGTGAATGAAGGCAAATTAGAACAATTCCTCTTAACCTAGTTACGATCAGGTGATAAGAAACACTTTAGGATGATTACCTTTGAGATTGAAACATGTTTTGATCTTTGTTTGGATTGAAAAAGAGGTGCGGCGAAATATGCGTGTGAGGGTGAAATATAACCAAAAAAATTTTGAAGTGTTTAAAAAATGTGTATTTCGCCCTTTTAGATTTTCAGATTTAAAAGTTTGGATTCATGGCAGATTTAGTCCTTGTGGTTTGTTACTTATTTTATTTCCATTAAAACTTAAGCCTAAAGTTTAACTAACTTAGAGAAATGGCAATTTTAGTCCCTCTAGTTGCTAAGTTAAAGTCTAAGTTCCAAATTTTGCATTTTAATCCCTAAAGGTTGAATACAAATAACATCTAAAGCTCATGTAAGTTAAATTAAATGAACTCCCCTTTAAATATTAATCCATTATCGTCAAGACCTTTTTCCATTTAGTCCGTGATTTATTTGAAGAATCATATTAAAAGAATTATTAGCACATTTCTCCCACCCAAATACTAACCTGTTTTCTATTTAAAGAGTTGTGGTTAGTGTTTGAGTGATAGAATATTCTTTGAAGATCTTTTTCTAATGAAAAACTATGAAGGCAGATTTGTTCAAAAAAAACACCAATAAAAATAAGATTTCTCTTATTTTGAAAAATAAAAGCACTGACATGTACACATGGTTATAGTCCAGACAAGACTTTTGACCTAGTTCTCTATAACCTTGGCTCTGATACCAATCTGTAACACCCTCAAATCTGAGTACGCAGCGAAATGTTGAATATCCGAGGGCGTTACATTTTCAGATCAATAGCACAAGATATGAGAACGACCACTAAACGTGTCGTTTGAAAAAGATACATTGGATTAACAAAATACTTGTTTGTTACATAAGCTTATGGCTTCAAATTGTTCAACAATATAAATAAAGATTCCGGTTTATAACAATTGTCCCCAAGATGTAATAAGACCCTAAATCTAAAATTTTAACTCTTCAATTATTGACTTCCAATGTATCACCGCACCCCGTGCCTTATTGACCTGAAAAACATGCTTAAAACATCAACATAAAGTTGGTGAATTTATAGGTTTATGTAAATCAATTGTAGGACCGCAAGATTTCTAAGTGTATGATTGAGCAACACATGCAAACATCATAAAAAAGTAATTACGTTTTCCTAAGCTCATGACACTGAAGCTCGACATGTATGAATGCAATATATTGCCAATGAATGCCCGTGAATGATGTGCTAACCCCGCAACATCCCAAATTCGACATGGTATGCGTTCGTTCCCGGTGATAGCTAGTCACCCGAACGGGGATTGTCAATCCCTAATAGATCTATTCATAACATTCGCGCCCACATAATGTAATTCCCAATCACATCTATGCAATTAACAGTTCATGATCATAGATAAATGGGTTATGGTAACTTAGGCAAACACGTAATCATGGTATAAAATGTACTTGCGTCCAATTTGTAAAACAAGCATGTTCTCACCCCAAGGATGTAAATCATTTAAATAACAGTAAAACATGGGGCTATGAACTCACCTTAGAAGGTAGTCCTCTGATTGATATTATATATCCAAGCAAGTAGTGAATCACACCGTCAATTACCTAAGTAAATACGGTCAAGCCTTAGTCTACATATTTAGGCTAACGACTCAATGTATAAACTATAACAATTTCTAGTTTATACATACTGTTATCACTTGTGTGGTGGTGTACACGTTTATTGTATTCGTTTTCCTCGTTTGCTCTTGGGAAGGTGTACGACTATATACTTTTAAGTTTACAAGGTGTTTAAGTATTAATAATAAAGACACCTATTTATCATTCGCGTGACTTTAGTTATATAAGTATCCGTATTATATCACGACTAATCTGATACCATAAGTGTTTATTTAAATTACTTAATTATATAAAATACCCTTAGGTTTTCATTATTGGCAAAAACAGTCCTTATAGTTTAAAATAGAATATTTACCGTTTACACCCCTGAGTTTCCATATTGATACGTTTAGTCCCTCTATTTTAAAAAAATTACATTTTTGCTTATGAGTTTCAAACAGTCCCTCAAGTTCAGGAATGTCAAGAACAGTGTTATTAATAGACTAGCAGTATTAACAATATGCTAGCAGTACTAACTCTGCTAGCAGTACTAACTCTGCTGGCAGTACTAACTTCTGCTAGCAGTACTGACCTCTTAATCCTGGCAGTATTAACTTCTAATTTAGCTCGTATCATGCAACCGATTAGTGAGTTATAAATTCGTTAGAGTTTGTCTGAGCTCGTGTTGGACACAAGAAAGTTCAGGATTGTCAAAAACAGTATCATTAATACACTAGCAGTATTAACAATATGCTGGCAGTACTAACTCTGCTAGCAGTACTAACTTCTGCTAGCAGTACTAACTCTGCTAGCAGTACTAACTTCTGCTAGCAGTACTAACCTTTCTAGCAGTACTAACTTCTGCTAACTTATTTCGACATATCCCAAACAACCCTAGTTCGCATATACTATTATGTACACATCCTTTATTAAGCAAAACGAGTTGTTAAGTATTATGATACGTGACATGAAAGTGATTCCGTTTCCAAACGAGTTATCAAACCTCTCGGTTAAATATTTTACGGGTGCATGTCATATTTAATCATTCATGCTTATGCACAAGATCTTTGTTACGTGTCTTATGGCTTTTGGTTCACCACACAAGTCTATATATGTTGAATATTGTAAGACGCGGACATGGGTTGTGTCATGCTAGGCACGACCCATGTTTAGCTTGCTAACACATAATAACCGTGCCTTATGACACATGAAGCAAACATGAAACTTGAATATGAACGTAGGCTAAAACACTTACAAGGGTCCTAGCTTCTTGAACGTGTGTGTCGTGTAGTCGTGCGGAAACTCGACTTGTATACCCCATGCCTTAGTTTAAACCGAATCTTTCTTGCTTTTAAACCCTTAAACGTATAAACTTAGCTTGATGATTACTAGTGTGGATAGTGTCTCGGCTGTGGTGACCCAAAACAATTAGAGCAAAGTAGAGAGCGTTTCGTGTATGTGTGGGTTGCAAGAGTGTAATATGGTAAGGTTGTGTGAGTATTTTTTGGCAAATACTTGGTTACATGTTTCTAGTTACACAAACAAACAAAACCGATCCAAGCCCTAGTGGTTTTGAAGTTGTCTAGTTAACTACACCTTGTTTTGTTAAACCACTAAGTACCATCCTTAATTGTGATGTGTTTGTACAAGATTTGCTTAGCTAGAGAAATCTTATGGTTTGTGTGCTCATTTCTCTTTACCCGCAGCTAAGAGGGGATCCAAGGAAGGAAATGGTCATTACCCAACGGATAATTTGTCATTAAGAGACCATTAGGGCATTCATTTATTGAACCATGGTTGTACTAGTACTTGTAGAGATATTGGTAAGATTTTTAAGGATTTGCGTATGGTTTTGATGGTTAGCCGTGGGTAGCCAAGAGAAAAGAGCAAGAAAAGTTGTCATCCAATGTGCATTAGGCTAACTAGGAACATTTAAGTACAAGCCTTAATTAATCCTAGGTTGTACATGTACTTTAGGAGATATTAGGAGATTTTCTAGTTGTTTTGGTCCTATAATTCAGTCCTAGTGAGTATTAACACAAGGTTTGATTTAATTTTTGTACTTAAGGTTTCAAAGTGGGTATTGGTTTGAGTCTAGGTAAGTCTAGGTATTTCCGGGGTATGTCCAAATGTATTTTATTGTGAAACGTAGACCTTTTAAGTGACCAATAAAAATAAAATACGCAAAGTACATAATTATCTTCTTAATAATAATTTGCTACTTGGTTGATGCAACCCTTAATTTATTTGACGACCGTTTACATTAATTGATTATTTCTAGTCTACGCAATTAAACTTAAAAGTAATTATTAAAAGTAAACGCGTATCGGACTAAAATAAATAGTGACGGATAATAAATGCCGTACAATGACATGAAAATGAGAAATGTTACAGTCTCCACCCGTTAAAAGTGCTCTGTCCTTAAAGCTTAAGACCTTGTCGTAGATGACGAAGCCCGGTTTGTGAAGAGATGTGGGTATTTCTTTTTGAACGAATCCTCACATTCCCAGGTGAACTCAGGGCCCCGCCTAGAGTTCCAGCGAACCTTAACCAATGGTATCTGGCTTCACTTCAATCGTTTGATCTCCCGTTCCATAATTTCAATGGGCTCTTCCACAAACTGGAGCTTATCATCAACATGAATTCCTTCTAACGGCATGACCAATGGTTC
This sequence comes from Tanacetum coccineum, assembly GCA_026074375.1. Lineage (NCBI taxonomy): Eukaryota > Viridiplantae > Streptophyta > Magnoliopsida > Asterales > Asteraceae > Tanacetum > Tanacetum coccineum. The sequence goes on from BQNB010056839.1 coordinate 17,436, forward strand.
GTCAGCGTAACATTTCTTTAGATTAGACACATGGAAAGTATGGTGAACTCTGCTCAACTCTTGAGGAAGTTCCAGCCTGTAGGTAACTTTTCCAACTTTTGCTAACACCCTGAAAGGTTTGACATATCTCGGATTCAGCTTGCCCCGCTTACCGAACCGTACGACCCCTTTCCAAGGCGAGACCTTAAGCATAACTATGTCCCTAACCTCGAACTCCATCGGTGAGCTGCTTGCATACTTTGCTTGATCAGGATGATCTTTTCCGTTGTTTCTTGGATCAATTCCGGACCCGTCAGTTGGGCTTCCCCAACCTCGGCCCAGCACACCGGTGATTGACATTTTCGACCATACAGTGCCTCATAAGGGGCGGCCTTTATGCTAGCGTGATAACTGTTATTGTATGAAAACTCAGCCAATGGCAAATGTTTAACCCAGCCCTTGCCAAAATCGATCACGCAAGCACATAACATGTCCTCGAGAGTTTGAATGGTTCTCTCGCTATGGCCGTCAGTTTTTGGATGATACGCAGTGCTCATACTAATATCTGTACCCAAAGCTTTCTGAAATGATCTCCAGAAATTTGAAGTAAATCTTCCATCACGATCACAGATAATTGAGGCAGGTATCCCGTGTCTTGCCACTATCCTGTTCAGGTACAACCTTGCCAACTTGTCCAATGGATCATTCTCCCTTATTGGCAAGAAGTGAGCAGATTTTGTAAGTCGATCCACAATCACCCAGATGGTGTCAAAACCTTGCGACGACCTAGGAAGTTTGGTGATAAAATCCATCGTGATATTATCCCACTTCCACTCGGGTATCTCTGGTTGTACTAGCAGTCCCGATGGCCTTTGATGTTCGGCCTTGACCCTTGCACACGTCAGGCATTTGCTAACATACGTGGCGATGTCTGCCTTCATATTGGGCCACCAATATAGCTTTTTCATGTCTTGATACATCTTTTCCGAACCGGGATGGATAGAATATTTCGACTTGTGGGATTCGTGCATAATCACGGATCTTAAGTCTCCATAGCAAGGTAACCAACTCCTGCCGTGTAAACATAAGGTTCCATCGGTACGTGGTTCCAATCTTTCCTTGGGTATATCCCTCCTGATTATACCTCCTACGTCTTCATTCACGAGATTCTCTGGTTTCTGGGCTTTGATCTGAGCTTCTAATATTTGTTTGGGAATATCCAAACCAATGGTCATAACTAAGGCTCGAACCCGCAATGGCTCAATCCGTTCCTTACGGCTCAATGCATCGACCACTACGTTTGATTTCCCGGGATGATAACGAATATCACAATCATAGTCACTCAGCAATTCTAGCCAACGCCGTTGCCTCATGTTAAGCTCCTTCTGATCGAGAATGTGTTGTAGGCTTTTATGGTCGGTGAACACGGTGCATCTGGTTCCGTAAAGATAGTGTCTCCATATTTTTAGAGCAAATACCACCGATCCAAGTTCTAAATCATGAGTGGTGTAGTTCTTCTCGTGAACTTTTAGTTGTCGAGAAGCATAAGCAATCACCTTCTCTCTCTGCATCAATACAGCACCTAAACCCTTGTGTGACGCATCACAGTCAATGACAACAAGTCTTTCACTTCCTTCAGGTAAAGCCAGAATTGGCGCACTGCACAACTTCTGCTTTATTAACTGAAACTCGTATTTTTTCTTACTTTTTCGCCCAATCAAATTTGATTCCTTTCTGAGTAAGTTTCATCATTGATTTAGCAATCTTTGAGAATCCTTCGATGAACCTTCGATAGTAACCAACAAGGCCTAAAAATTGGCGAATCTCCATTGGTGTCTTAGGAGACGCCCAATCTTTGATAGATTCTATCTTGGCTGGATCCACATGTATGCCTCTGCTATCAATGACGTGTCCGAGAAATTGTACCTTCGGAATCCAAAATTCACATTTTGAAAATTTGGCATACAACTTCTCTTTCTTAAGCAATTCTAAAATGGCCTTGAGATGTTCTTCATGCTCTTTCTCGTCTATATTGAATACATACGTATGTTAATAGGACCTGGAAAGACAATTACAAACTTATCCAAGTAAGGCTTGCATACTCGGTTCATGAGGTCTATAAATACCGCAGGTGCGTTTGTTAGTCCGAATGGCATAAACTGGAATTCGTAATGACCATACCGAGTTCGGAATGCCGTATTTGGAATGTCTTGTTCTCGTACTCTAAGCTGGTGATATCCTGATCTCAGATTTATCTTCGAATAAATACTAGATCCTTGGAGTTGATCAAATAAATCGTCGATCCTCGGGAGTGGATAACGATTTTTTCTGGTTCAGTTTATTTAACTCACGGTAGTCGATGCACATTTCTGAATGACTTAATCTTTCTTTTTGACAACAAGAACGGGGCCTCCCCAATGTGAAGGAAACTAGGCCTTATGAATCCTTGTCAGAAAGTCTTGTAATTTTTCGATATTTCCTTAATTTCGGATGGAGCCTATTGATACGTGCTCGAGAGCTCGGGGTGCGGCTCCTGGAATTAAGTCGATTTGGTATTCCACTAGTCGAGCCGGAGGAAGACCTGGCAAGTCCTTAGGAAATACTTCAGGAAAATCTCAGACGATTGGTACATCCTTTATTTGTTTTCCTTCCAACTTGTCCTCCTCTTTCTTGGCGGATATCTGCGCCAAAAAGACCTGGCATCCTTTTGCCATGTACTCTTGAGCTTTTGAACATGAGATAACTGTCAACCGAGATTCTCTCCCGTTGCTACTTTCGTTGCCACAAAAAGTCAAAGTTTCATTCCTATAGGGAACTTGAACAAGTTTCTCATCGCACACGATCACGGCGTGACATCTTCTTAACCAGTCCATACCGATAATGACATCGAAACTACCCAGTTCTACGGGCATTAGATCTATGTTGAACGGATGGTCTAAGAAATTTAAAGTGCAAACTGTTTTAAATAGTGTCTATCCCTACTAACTTCCCATCAGCTAATTTCGAATCATAAAATTTTCTAAATAGGAGTTGGGCGTTGAAGTTAATCAAGAACTAAAATGCATGTGGTTATAAGCTTCTATCGGCCCCAGTGTCGAATAGATAGATCGCATAGTGGTTAATTTAAGAGGACACTTCCGTGACGACATTGGCATCAGGGTTTCCCGATGCATTTCCTCTCTTTTCTGCATTCCCAACTGCATAAACCCAGCCTTGTGCATTCCCATTTCCTCCATCCTTATTCTTCAACTTAGGACAATCTCTCTTGAAATGCCCTGGTGCTCCACACTCAAAACAACCATTTCCCTTGGGAGCTACCCCATTGCCCTTCTGTGTATTAGCAACATTTGCATTACCGGTACTCCTGCAATCGCGAGAAAAATGCCCTACTTTGTTGCACTTGTGGCATTTATGGGTGCACGGGCCATTGTGGTGAAGATGGCACTTAGTGCACTTGGGCAAAGATCCCCCATAAGGCTTCCTTTCGCTTGTCCCCATATTGTAGACCTTGGCGACATTCTGCCTCTTGAAGGGTTGTTGCTGGTGACCATGGTTGTTCCTGGATGAATCATCAGCCTTTCTTTTGTCGTCAAATTGCCTTTCCGCGTAGGTGTAGAGTTTCTGATCCATCAAGTCATTGGCCAACTTAATAGTTTCATCCAACGTCTTAGGTCTGGCAGACTTGACGTTCCCATAAATGTTGTTAGGAAGTCCACTGATGTACTTGTCAGCCTTCTCAGTTTCGTTGGCAACAAACTTGGTACATATCAGGGTTAGTTCTTGGAAACGTTCAGTGTATGCTGGAACATCGTTCCCCTTGACCTTTAGGTTCCACAGCTCAATTTCTAATTTCTTGATTTTACCTTGCGGACAATACTTGTCCGTCATCTTTTTCTTGAGTACTTCTCAAGTCATTGCATATGCCTCAGGACCTAAGGTTCTTATCTGACCATTCCACCAAGTCAAAGCAGCACCTAACAGAGTGCAGGTGGCAAACTTTACTTGATTCTCAATAGCACAACCACTGATATTGAAAACTAACTCCATCTTCTCAATCCACCGAGTTAAACCGACTACGCCTTCAGTCCCTTTGAAGTTCAAAGGTTGACACTTCATGAAGTCAGCGTAAAAACAAGGAAGCACAGTTTGCACGTTCCTTCGGTTATCCTCGTGTGAACTGTGGCTTCCATCTCCATTGGTGGAGTTTCGCAAAAGAGTTTGGTCAATCATTGCTTAAATGGATTCTGGAGTCATGTTGTTTGGGTTGGTGTTGTTAACAGGGGTATTTGGTCCTCTTCTGGTCGTAGGTATCATGATTTGTCTAGATCACAAAAGATAAAACATGAGGTTATATGACAGAATATAATAATGTATAGATGAGACATCAATACAAGAGAGGTATATAATGCAACATAACACATCCATTTCATTCATAACTTTGAAAATTTTACATGAAATAGTTGTCAGAGTACACCTAATACAATACAAAAGATCTAAGGCTATGTTAGGGGGGAAAACCCTTAATACTTAACATGCCTGTACAATGACCTAGCAAGATAAAATAATCATAAATTACTATATGTGACTGTCAGCATCCCCAGAAGCATCCTGGTGATCTGGAATCCTAACCTCTGGTCCTGGCTGTCTAACTCTCCTCTGTTGCTCTCGTAGTGCTAACAACTCGACCTACATGTCGCTCATCTCTAGCCTTATGTCTCTAATGACTTGGAGAGTCTCTATCATCTGGTCCTGACGTCTACGGTCAGTCTCTCAAAGCGCTGCTAACTCGGCCTACTGCATCTGAAAGCGAGTCTCATGTACCTGATGTTGTGTCTGAATGAGAGTATCCTGCAGCTGTAGCTGTGTTTGAAGATGGGTCTCATGTGTATACACATGATCACGATGGGTCTGAAGCTCCTGATGAGTTGCCTGACTCAATCCTATCTAGTGAGCCCAAGCCTCTCGGGAAGCATAGGCCTCCTCCTCCACCATCCATACTGTCTCGTGGAGAGTCATCCTATCCCCCATAAGTAGATCGACCCGCTATGAGTCCATATCGACTCGCTATGATATACGAGACCTACTATCTTGAGCATCCTCTAGTAAAGCATACAAGTCATGTGTATCATGCTCATGGAGCTCAGCAAGCTCTGTGACCCTAGTATTGACCTCTCTCACGGTCATAGGTGCTATCTCAGGAACTGTCCTTGCCAGATCTACCCAAGCATCCCTAATACCGTACCCAACATCTCTAATCCCCTGTCACCTCTCCTCAGCATCTACCATGCTGATAAACCTATAATCTATCCCCCAACCTTTGGTAGGTCTAGCAGTAGAACTCTCTCCAATCTCATATCGGGAGCCTAGAGTGAACAAACACCACCCCTTACGAGGTGGCTGCTCAGACTCGGGAATCTCGTCCCTATGGTCAACAGGTAGTGGTATGTATAGAGATGGTGGCAGTGGTGGTAGTGGAGGTGATGGTAATGCGGCAGTAACTGCGTCAATGAGAGCCTGAGTGGATGCTATCCTGAGTGTATGGATTTGGGTTGGACACCCAGATGATGGTAGTAAGGGTGATGGCACATATGGTGGTGATAAATGTGCAGGTGGGGCTATGTACCAAGAAAGGCGCTCTCCTACAGAGGGTGGTGATAGTGAGACAGGTGGTGATGGTGATGGAGTAGTCATGGCCAGAAGTCTCTCAACCTCTGCCTCTGGTGGAAGGGATATGGAAGTCTGAGGCCGGACGGTAATCCTAGCCCCAATAGTAATGTCAGTGGAGGGTGGTGGTATAACAGGCTCTGTTCCCTCAGGTGGGAAAACAGGCTCATCAACAGGTACAACAATAGTAGAGTCGGCCGGAGCTAAGTGCTCCTCCTCCTCCTCCTCCTCGTCCTCATCATCCTCATCCTCACCATCAGCGTCATCCCCAGATGAATCGCCGTCATCATCATCTCCATCATCTCCCCCGTCCATAGGATAGTCAACCGGACCATCCTCTGTCTCATCATCCTCGTACTCCTCTGGATCCTCCTCGGGATCCGACTCAGTAACATATCCGGGTGACTCAGCAGTAGGTGAATCAACAGGAGGTAATGGCTGCTCCTCAGCTGGAAACTCATGCTCATCCTCCAATGGTATATACTCAGGGTATATAGGCTCTGGCACGTAGTCAGGATCATGTGCCTGTACGAACATAGGCTCACGCTCATCCTCGTCCTGAGGAACTGGCGGTGTCTGTGGTGGAGCCTAGAGTGGACAAATACAACCTCTTGCGGGGAGGCTGCTCAGACTCGGGAATATCATCCCTACGGTCAACAGGTGGTGGTATGTATAGAGATGGTGGTAGTGGTGGTAGTGGAGGTGATGGTAATGCGGCAGTAACTGCATCAATGAGAGCCTGAGTGGATGCTATCCTGAGTGTCTGGATTTGGGTTGGACACCCAGATGATGGTAGTAAAGGTGATGAATGTGCAGGTGGGGCCATGCACCTAGCAAGGCGCTCCCCTGCAGAGGGTGGTGATAGTGAGATAGGTCAGAAGTCTCTCAACCTCTGCCTCTGGTGGAAGGGATATGGAAGTCTGAGGCCGGACGGTAATCCTAGCCCCAATAGTAATGTCAGTGGAGGGTGGTGGTATAACAGGCTCTGTTCCCTCAGGTGGGAAAACAGGCTCATCAACAGGTACAACAATAGCAGAGTCGGTCGGAGCTAAGTGCTCCTCCTCCTCCTCCTCGTCCTCATCATCCTCATCCTCATCATTGGCGTCATCCCTAGATGAATCGCCGTCATCATCATCTCCATCATCTCCCCCGTCCATAGGATAGTCAACCGGACCATCCTCTGTCTCATCATCCTCGTACTCCTCTGGATCCTCCTCGGGATCCGACTCAGTAACATATCCGGGTGACTCAGCAGTGGGTGAATCAACAGGAGGTAATGGCTGCTCCTCAGCTGGAAACTCATGCTCATCCTCCAATGGTATATACTCAGGGTATATAGGCTCTGGCACGTAGTCAGGATCATGTGCCTGTACGAACATAGGCTCACGCTCATCCTCGTCCTGAGGAACTGGCGGTGTCTGTGGATCCTCTGGGCCTGGTATGTAATCCGGTGATGGTGGGGCTACTGGCTGTATCGGGAGTCCGTCGTATCCTAATACGATGACCCGTGGAATACCTCCCTCAGATATCTCCTCATCATCGGCTCCCCAGAAGGCTCTGCCGGGCTCAGAGTCGGTGTAGACAGAAGTGTATGTGACAGCTGATGAAGCAGAAGACATGACTGCTGCAAAAGCAAAAATAACTTATATAAGTATTACTTATAGGAAAAATCGGTATGATATGTCTGTAAGCTTAAATTATAAAAGTCTTATAGTAATATACGTAATATCATTTATATACACGTATATCGATCATGTAAGCACTTAGTACCCTACTAATGCTAAAACAATGCATGTCATGTAAGCACATAAATTTGATGCAACAAGTAATGTGTGTATGTCCCATACAAACCGCATTTGTAAACCAAGTGTTTGAAAATGGTTATAGTCAAGACAAGACTTTTGACTTGGTTCTCTATAACCTTGGCTCTGATACCAATCTGTAACACCCTCAAATCTAGGTCATAGCGGAATGTTGAATATCCGAGGGCGTTACATTTTCGGATCAATAGCACAAGATATGAGAACGACCACTAAACGTGTCGTTTGAAAAAGATACATTGGATTAACAAAATACTTGTTTGTTACATAAGCTCATGGCTTCAATTTGTTCAACAATATAAATAAAGATTCCGGTTTATAACAATTATCCCTAAAATATAATAAGACCCCAAATCTTAAATGTTGACTCTTCAATTATTGACTTCCAATGTATCACCGCACCCCGTGCCTTATTGACCTGAAAAACATGCTTAAAACGTCAACATAAAGTTGGTGAATTCATAGGTTTATGTAAATCAATTGTAGGACTGCAAGATTTCCAAGTGTATGATTGAGCAACACATGTAAACATCATAAAAAGTAATTACGTTTTCCTAAGCTCTTGACAGTGAAGCTCGACATATATGAATGCAAATATATTTGCCAATAAGTGTCCGTGAATGATGTGCTAACCCCGCAACATCCCAAATTCGACATGGTATGCGTTCGTTCCCGGTGATAGCTAGTCACCCGAACGGGGATTGTCAATCCCTAATAGATCTATTCATAACATTCGCGCCCACATAATGTAATTCCCAATCACATCTATGCAATTAACAGTTCATGATCATGGACATAATGGGTTATGGTAACTTAGGCAAACACGTAATCATGGTATAAAATGTACACTTGCGTCCAATTTGTAAAACAAGCATGTTCTCACCCCAAGGATGTAAATCATTTAAATAACAGTAAAACATGGGGCTATGAACTCACCTTAGAAGGTAGTCCTCTGATTGATATTATATATCCAAGCAGGTAGTGAATCACACCGTCAATTACCTAAGTAAATACGGTCAAGTCTTAGTCTACATATTTAGGCTAACGACTCAATGTATAAACTATAACAATTTCTAGTTTATATATACTGTTATCACTTGTGTGGTGGTGTACACGTTTATTGTATTCGTTTTCCTCGTTTGCTCTTGGGAAGGTGTACGACTATATACTTTTAAGTTTACAAGGTGTTTAAGTATTAATAATAAATACACCTATTTATCATTCGCGTGACTTTAGTTATATAAGTATCCGTATTATATCACGACTAGTCCGATACCATAAGTGTTTATTTAAATCACTTAATTATATAAAATACCCTTAGGTTTTCATTATTGGCAAAAACAGTCCTTATAGTTTAAAATAGAATATTTACCGTTTACACCCCTGAGTTTCCATATTGATACGTTTAGTCCCTCTATTTTACAAAAATTACATGTTTGGTTCTTATGAGTTTCAAACAGTCCCTCAAGTTCAGGAATGTCAAAAACAGTATTATTAATACACTAGCAGTATTAACAATATACTAGCAGTACTAACTCTGCTAGCAGTACTAACTTCTGCTAGCAGTACTAACCCTGCTTAGCAGTACTAACTTCTGCTAAAGTCTAACTTTTATGCCGGCATTATTAATTCTAAATTTTGCTAGTTCCATACGATGTTTAGTGAGTTACAAATTCGTTAGAGTTTGTTTGAGCTCGTGTTGGACACAAGAAAGTTTAGAAATGTCAAAAAGAGTATTATTAATAAACTAGCAGTATTAACAATATACTAGCAGTACTAACTCTGCTAGCAGTTACTACTGTCTGCTATGCAGTACTATACCCAAGCTAGCAGTACTAACCTCTTAAGTCTGGCAGTATTAACTTCTAATTTATCTCGTATCATACAACCTATTAGTGAGTTACAATTTCGTCAAAGTTTGTTTGAGCTCGTGTAGGACACAAGACATGGCTATGGTCTTGCTAACTTATTTCGACATATCCCAAACAACCCTAGTTCGCATATACTATAGTGTACACATCCTTTATTGAGCAAGATGAGTTGTTAAGTATTATGATACGTGACATGAAAGTGTTTCCGTTTCCAAACAAGTTATCAAACCTCTCGGCGAAATATTTTACGTGTGCATGTCATAATTAAACATTTATGCTTATACACAAGATCTTTGTTACGTGCCTTATGGCTTTCTGTTCACCACACAAGTCTATATATGTTGTATATTGTAAGACGTAGACATTGGTTGTGTCATGCTAGGCATAACCCATGTTTAGCTTGTTAACACATAATAACCGTGCCTTATGACACATGAAGCAAACATGAAACTTGAATATGAACATAGGCTAAGACACTTACAAGGGTCCTAGCTTTTTGAACGTATGTGTCATGTAGTCATGCAGACACTCAACTTGTATACCCTAAGCCTTAGGTTAAACCAAATCTTTCTTGCTTTCATACCCTTAAATGTATAAACTTAGCTTGATGATTACTAGTGTGATGTCGTGTTTGTGTGGATAGTGTCTCGGCTATGGTAACCCAAAACAAATAGAGCAAAGTAGAGAGTGTTTCGTGTATGTGTGGGTTGCAAGAGTGTAATATGGTGAGGTTGTGTGAGTATTTATAGGCAATTTACTTGGTTATTGTTTTTGTTACCTACAAATAACCAAACCGATCCCAGCCCTTAGTGGTTTTGAAGTTTTCTAGTTAACTACACCTTGTTTTGTTAAACACACAAAAGTACCACCTCATTAATTAGAGGTATTTGTACAAGATTGAGCTAGATTATGAAATCTAGGGATTTTGTGTGTTAGGATTATGTTTAATGCGACATAGGGACAAAGGCAGGACATTATGGTCTAATTAACCATTATGTATTTGGCTAGTAGGGAACATTTAGGACAAGTATTAATTAAACCAAGGATGTACTAGTACTTGTAAAGATCATTAGGAGATTTTTAAGGATTTTCTAAGTGCTTTTGTGTGTAAAGATCATTAATAAATGTCATACAATGACATGAAAAATGAGAAATGTTATAGTCTCCACCCGTTAAAAGAGCTTTGTCCTCAAATCTTAAGACCTTGTAGTAGATGACGAAGCCCGGTTTGTGAAGAGATGGGGTATTTTCTTTTTGAACGATCCTCACGTTCACAGATGAACTCAGGGCCCCGCTAGAATTCCAGCGATCCTTAACCAATGGTATCGGCTTTGCTTCAAGCGGTTGATCTCGCACGTTCCATAATTTCAAGGCTCTTCCATAAACTAGAGCTTATCGTCAACATGAATTCCTTCTAACGGCATGACTAATGGTTCGTCAGCGTTACATTTCTTTAGATTTGACACATGGAAAGTATGGTGAACTCTGCTCAACTCTTGAGGAAGTTCCAGCCTGCAGGCAACTTTCCAAATTTTGCTAACACCTTGAAAGGTCTGACATATCTCGGATTCAGGTTGCCCCGCTTACCGAACCGTATGACCCCTTTCCAAGGCGTAACATTAGCTTAACTCTGTCTCCCTCAACCTCGAACTCCATCGGCTTTCGTTTCGATCGGCGTAGCTCTTTTGTCGGATCTGAGCTGCCTTGCATCCTTTTGCTTGCTCAGGACGATCTTTTATGTTGTTTCTTAGATCAATTCCGGACTCATCAGTTGGGCTTCCCCAACCTCGACCCAGCACACCGGTGATTGACATTTTCGACCATACAGTGCCTCATAAGGGGCGACCTTTATGCTAGCGTGATAACTGTTATTGTATGAAAACTCGACCAATGGTAAATGTTTAACCCAGCTCTTGCCAAAATCGATCACGCAAGCACGTAGCATGTCCTCGAGAGTTTGAATGGTTCTCTTACTCTGGCCGTCAGTTTCTGGATGATACGCAGTGCTCATACTAATATCTGTACACCAACAGCTTTCTGAAATGATCTCTGAAATTTGAAGTAAATCTTCCATCATCGATCACAGATAATGAGGCAGGTATCCCGTGTCTTGCCACTATCTTGTTTAGGTACAACCTTGCCATACTTGTCTAATGGATCATTCTCCCTTAATTGGCATGAATGTAAGCAGATGGAAAGTCGAATCCACAATCACCCAGATGGTGTCATAACCTTGCGATGACTAGGGTAAGTTTGGTAGAAAATCCTTCGTGGTATTTTCCCATACTTCCAACTTGGTTTATCTGGAGTTGTACTAGCAGTCCTGTGGCATTTGATTTCGGCCGTTGTCCCTTGCACTCGGCAGGATGTGCTAAACATACGTGGCGATGTCTGCCTTCATATTGGGCCACCAATATAGCTTTTTCATGTCTTGATACATCTTTTCCGAACCGGGATGGATAGAATATTTTGACTTGTGGGATTCGTGCATAATCACGGATCTTAAGTCTCCATAGTTAAGGATCAATCCTGCCGTGTAAACATAAGGTTCCATCGGCACGTGGTTCCAATCTTTCCTGGGCTATATCTCTTGATTATAACCGTCCTACGTGCGTTCTTTCATGAGTGTCTCTGGTTTTGGCTTCGATTCTGAGCTTCTAATATTCATTTGGGAAGATCAATAGCCATTGCTCATAACTAAGGGCTCGATACCTTTATGGCTCATATCCAGTTCCTTATGGATCATGCATCGGCCCCTATGTTTGCCTTCCCTGTTGGTTAATCAAATGGTCTTATATCATAAATCAATTAACATTTTGCGCCATCGGCGTTGCCTCATGTTATGCTCTTCTGATCGTAATGTGTTGTTAGGCTTTTATGGTCTGTGAACACGGTGCATCTGGTTCCATATAGATAGTGTCTGCATAACTTTAGGGCAAACATTACCGATCCAAGTTCCAAATCATGAGTGGTGTAGTTCTTCTCGTGAACTTTTAGTTGTCGAGAAGCATAGGCAATCACCTTCCTATCTATGATTAATCAACACCTATACCCTTATGTTGGGGGAATTTGCATCACAGGTGAACACAAAGTCTTCGATTCCTTCAGGTAAAGCAGAATGGTGCCTGCACAACTTCTGCTTTATTAACTAAAAAGCGTTCTCTTCATTCCTTTCTGAGTAAGTTTCGTCATTGACTTAGAAATATTTGAAAATCCTTTGATGAATCTTCGATAGTAACCAGCAAGACCTAAAAATTGGCGGATCTCCGTTGGTGTCTTAGGAGATGCCCAAACTTTGATAGATTCTATCTTGGCTATATCCACATGTATGCCTCTGCTATCTATGACGTGCCCAAGAAATTGTACCTTCGGGATCCAAAATTCACATTGGATAAAACTTTGCATACAACTTGCTCCTTCTTAAGCAATTCCAAAATTGCCTTAAGTTGTTCTTCGTGTTCCTTCTTGTTCTTTGAATAAATCAGTATGTCATCAATAAAGACAATTACGAACTTATCCAAGTAAGGCTTGCACACTCGGTTCATGAGGTCCATGAATACCGCAGGTGCGTTCGTTAGTCTAAATGGCATAACCTGGAACTCGTAATGGCCATACCGAGTTCGAAATGTTGTCTTTGGAATGTCTTGCTCTCGTACTCTAAGCTGGTGATATCCTGATCTCAGATTTATCTTCGAATAAATACTGGATCCTTAGAGCTGATCTTATATAAATCGTCGTTTCCTCGGAATGATACGATTCTTTACTATCAGTTTATTTTAATTCCGGTAGTCGATGCACATCATGATATGGACCATCCTTCTTTTTGACAAACAAGACCGGGGCTCCCCAAGGTGAGGAACTAGGCCTTATGAATCCTTTGTCGGAAAGCTTTTGTAATTGTTCTGATAATTCCTTCATTTTGGATGGAGCCAATCGATACGGTGCTCGATGCTACGGGTGCGGCTCTTGGAATTAATTCAATTTGGAATTCCACTGGTCGAGCTGGAGGAAGTCCTGGCAAGTCTTCGAGAAATACTTTACGAAAATCTTGGACGATCGGTACGTCCTTTATTTGTTTTCCTTCCGACTTATCCTTCTCTTTCTTGGTGGATATTTACGCCAAAAAGACCTGGCATCCTTTCACACCAATGTACTCTTGAGCTTTTGAACATGAGATAACTGTCAACGAGATTATTCTTCGTTGTATTTTCATTGACAATAAAAAAGTCAAGTTTCTATTTCCCATAAGGAACTTGAACAGTTTCTCGTCGCACACGATCTCGGCGTGACATCTTCTAACCAGTCCATACGATATATATGACGTCGAAACTACCCAGTTTACGGCATTAGATCTATGTTGAAAGGATGGGTCTAAGAAATTTAAAGTGCAAACTCGTATATAATGCCTATCCAGACCTTATTTCCTCATCTGCTAATATTCGACATCATAACAGTTTTCTAAGGGAGTTGGGGAGATGTCGATCAAGGAAAATAAATGCAGTGGTTATAAAGCTTCTATTGGCACGGTGTTGAATAGATAGATTGCATAGTGGTTATTTATGAGGAACATACACGTGACGGACATTGGTCATCAGGGCTTTCGCGATGCATTCGCTCTCTTTTCTGCATTCCCAACTTGCATAAACCAGCTTGTTCTTCCAATTTCCTCCATGTTTTTCTTCAGATAGGAAAATCTCTTCTGGAAATTCACTGGTGCTCTACCACTAAAACAACCATTTCCTTTGTGGGATTCCCCTATTTCCCCTTCTGAGTATTTGCAAAATTTGTGTTACAGTACTCTGCAATCGCGAGCAAAAGTGCCCCTACTTTGTTAACTTGTGGCCACCTCCTGGAGTGCTCGGGCCCTTGTGGTAAGATGGCGCTTGGTGTCTATTTGGCATGGATCCACCATAAGGCATTCATTTAGCCTGTCCCCGAGGTAGACCTTGGCGACATTCTGCCTCTTAAAAGGGTTGTTGCAGTGACCATGGTTGTTCTGATGAATCTTCAGCCCTTCCTTTTGCGTGTCAGGCTGCCTTCTACGTAGGTTGAAGTTTCTGATCCATCAAGTCATTGGCATACTCAATAGTCTCAATTCCAAGTCTTGGGTCTGCAGACTTGACGTTCCTAATTAAAATGTTGTTAAGAAGTCCACTGATGTACTTGTCAACCTTCTCGGTTTCATTGGAAATAAATTTGGTACATATCAGGGTTAGTTCTTGGAAACGTTCAGTGTATACTGGAACATCGTTCCCCTTGACCTTTAGGTTCCACAGCTCAATTTATAATTTCTTGATTTCTCCACGCAGACATTACCTTGTCCGTCATCTTTTTCTTGAGCGCTTCCCAAGTCATTGCATATGCCTCAGGACCTGAGGTTCTTATCTGTCCATTCCACCAAGTCAAATCAGCACCTAACAGAGTGCAGGTGGCAAACTTTACTTGATTCTCAATGACACAACCACTAATATTGAAAACTAATCCATCTTCTCAATCTACCAAGTGAAACCGACCACGCCTTCAGTTCCCTTGAAGTTCAAAGGTTAACACTTCATGAAGTCAGCGTAATAGCAAGGGCGCGCAGTGTGCACATGCCTTCGGTTATCCTCGTGTGAACTGTGGCTTCCATCTCCATTGGTGGAGTTTCGCAAAAGAGCTTGGGTCATTCATTTGGACTTTGGATGGATTTTGCAGTCTTGTTGTTTGGGTTTGGTGTTGTTAAACAGTGTATTTGTCATCTTACTGGGGTAGGTGCATGATTTGTATAGATCACAAAAGACAAAAACATAGGGTTATATGACATAATACAATAATGTATAGATGAGATATTAACACAAGAGAGGTATATAGTACAACAAAACACATCCATTTCATTCATAACTTTGAAAATTTTACATGAAATAGTTGTCTGAGTAAATAATACTCTACAAATGGATCTTAGGCTAATGTTTGCGGGGAAGACCCTCCTAATTACTTAACACTGCCTGTTCATGACCTAGCAAGATAAAATAACATAAATCACTAGATGTGACTGTCAGCATCCCAGAAGCATCCTGGTGATCTGGAATCCTAGCCTCTGGTCCTGGCTGTCTAGCTCTCCTCTGCTGCTCTCGCAGTGATAACAACTCGGCCTGCATGTCGCTCATCTCTTGCCTTATGTCTCTAATAACTCAGAGAGTCTCTACCATCTGTGCTTGACATCTACGGCCAGTCTCTCGAAGTGCTGCTAACTCAGCCTGCTACATCTGAAAGTGAGTCTCATGTACCCGATGCTGTATCTGAATGAGAGTACCCTGCAGCTATAGCTGTGTTTGGTATGCCTGGAGATGGGTCGCGTGTGCATACACTTATGCTTCACTGATAGGTCTGAAGCTCCTGATGTGTCACGCTGACTAGAATCCTATTCGGAGAGAGCCATGCCTATCGGGACGTATAGGCCTCACATCTCCACCTATCTATTACTGTATCCTAGAGAGTCATCCTATTCCCATGAGTAATTCGACAATCCATTCTCGTTGATATTGTGGACATAACTATATGGGCATCCTCTAGTAAAGCATACATGTCCTATGTATCATGCTCATGGAGCTCAACATGCTTTGTAATCCTAGTATTGACCTCTCCCACGGCCATATGTGCTATCTCAGGATTTACCTCTTGTCAGAATCACCAAAGTTTTCCCTAATACCGTACCTAATCTCCCAAATCCTTATGTCCTCCTCTATTTAGATCTACCATGTCTGACAAACCCTTAAATTCTATCCCCTGACCTCTGGTAGGTCTAGCGTTGAATCTTTCTAACTCATACGGTGACCAGGTGTGGTTAAAAACATACCTCTTACGGGTGGTTGTTCAAACTCGGCAAATCTACTCCCTATAGTCAAACAGGTGGTGGTATGTATAGAGATGGTGGTATTGGTGGTAGTGGAGGTGATGGTTTGCCAGGCAGTTACTGCGTCAAAGAGAGCTGAGTGGTTGCTATCCTAAGTGTCTGGATTTTGGGTTAGAACCTAGATGTTGTAGTAAAGGTGATGAATGTACTAGTGGGCCATTTACCTTGCAATGAGCTCCCTTCAAGGGTGTTGATTAGTGAGATAGGTGGTGATGGTGTTGAGTAGTCATGGCTAGAGTTGCGACCTCTGCCTCTAGTGGGAGGGATATGGAAGTCTGAGGCCAGACGGTAATCCTAGCCCCAATAGTAATGTCAGTGGTGGGTGGTGGTATAATAGGCTCTGGTTCCTCAGGTGGAAAACAGGCTCCATCAACAAGTACATAATAGTAGTGTCGATCAAGAGCTAGTGACTCCTCCCTCATCACATCATCAATCATCTAGTCATTGGGTATCCCCTAGATGAATCACCGTCATCATCAATCTCTCACATCTCCCCCGTCCTATGATAGTCTGCCGGCATCCTCTGTCTTCTTCCTCGTATTCCTCTGGATCCTCCTCGAGATCTAACTCAGTAACATATCTGGATGACTCAGCAGTGGGTGAATCAACAGGAGGTAATGGCTACTCCTTAGCCAAAAACTCATACTCATCCTCCAATGGTATATTACTCTAGGGTATATAGCGTCGAGCACGTAGTCAAAGATCATGTGCATGTACGAAACATAGGCTCAAGCTCATCCCTCGTCCTAAGGACTGGTGGTGTTTGTGGATTTCCCTTTGGGCTTGTATGTAATCAGGTGGTGGTGGGGATACTGGCTGTTCGAGCAGTCAGTGTTATCTAATATGATGGACCCGTGGGATTACTCCTCAGTATCTCCCTCTAGCATTGCCTCCCCTGAAGGCTCTATCGGATCAAAGTAAGTGTAGACTGATGTGGTATGTGAAAGCTGATGAAAGATGAAGTCATGAATCCTGCAAAATCGAAAATAACTTTTATAAGTAGTAATTATAGGAAAAATCGGTATGTTATGTCTGTAAAGATTAATTATTAATTGTCTTATAGTAATATGACGTAATTTCATTTTATTATACTCGTATATCTTTATGTAAGTACATTAGTACCCTACTAATGCTAAAACAATGCATATCATGTAAGTATATAGGTGCTAGGTCGTTTTTTTCGGTAAAGAAGTAATGTTGTATGTCCCTCCAAATTCCATTTGTGAAAATAGTGTTTCAAAATGGTTATAGTTTCCAGACATGTCTTTTGGACCTGGTTCCTCTTAACCTTGGCTTCTGATACATCTGTAAACTCCCTCAAATATGAGTACGTAGCGCAATGTTGAATATCCGAGGGCGTTACATTTTTGAATAAATAGCACAATGATATGAGAACGTACCATAAAGTGTGTTTGTGAAAAAGATACAGTGGATTTACAAATACTTGTTGGTTATCATAAGCTATGGCTTCAAATTAGTTCACAATATAAGTAAAGGGACTACGGTTTAACTATTGTCACCAAAATGTATTAAGAACCTATATCTTAAATGTTGACCTTTTAAATTTTTTGTACTTCCAATGTATTATCGCACCCGTGCCTTATTGACTTGAATATAATGCTTAAAACATCAACTTAAAGTTGGTGAAATCATATGTTATCTAATTCAATTGTAGGAACGCACGTTTTTCACTGTTATGATTGAGCAAACACATGCAAACATCATAAAATAGTTATTTACGTTTTCCATAGCTCATAACATGAAGCTTGACATCTATGAAATGCTAAATTTATTTTGCAACAAGTGTCTGTGAATGATGTGCTTACCTCGCAACATCCCAAACTTCGACATGGGATTGTAGTTCTGTTGCACAGTGATAGCTAGTCACTTGCCAGATCGAGGATTGTCAATACCTAATAGATCTATTCATAACTCGCGCCCACATAATTGTAATTTCCTTCACATCTATGCCAATTAAACAATTCACGATCATGGACATTAATGGGTTATGGTAACTTAGGCCAAAAAAATAAAAAAAAAATAAACACGTAATCAATGGTTATAAAATGTACAATGCGTCCAATTTGGTAAACCAAGCATGTCTCACCCAGGGATGTAAAATCATTTAATTTATCAGTAAAAACATGGGGACTATGAACTCAACTTAGTAGGTATTCCTATGATTGATATTATATATCCAAGCAGGTTATTGAATCACTCATCAATTACCTAAGTAAATACAGTCAAGTCTTTGTCTACTTTTTTGGTATGACTCATTGTATTAACTATAACAATTTCTAGTTTATATATATCTTGTTATCACTTGTGTGTGGTGTACACGATTTATTGTATTCGTTTTTCCTCATTTGCTCTTGGAAGGTGTTCGACTATTACTTTTAAGTTTCAAGGTGTTTAAGTATAATAATAATTATATCACTTTTTATCATTTGAGTGACTTTAGTTTTATAAGTATTAGTATTTTTCACGACTAGTCCGATATCATAAGTGTTTCTATTTCAAATCACTTATAATTATATGAATTCACTTGGTTTTCATATTGGAAAAAACTAATTCTCTTATAGTTTTAAAATAGAAATTATTTACCGTTTACGCCCCTGAGTTTCCATATAGATACGTTTAGTCCCTCTATTTTATAAAAATTACCTTTTTGGTTCTTATGAGTTTCAAACAGTCTCTCAAGTTCAGGAATGTCAAAAATAGTATTATTAATATACTAGCAGTATTAACAATATGCTAGCAGTACTAACTCTGCTGGCAGTACTAACTTTTGCTAGCAGTACTAACCCTGCTAGCAGTACTAACTTCTGCTAACAGTACTAACTTCTTAAGCTGGGCAGTATTAACTTCTAATTTATTGCTCGTATCCATACTACCGTATTAGGTGTTACAAATTTCATTTGAGCTCGTGTTGGAACAAGAAGTTCAGGAATGTCAAAAATAGTATTATTAATACACTAGCTGTATTAATAATATACTAGCAGTACTAACTCTGTTAGCAGTACTAACTTCTGCTAGCAGTACTAAGCCTGCTAGCAGTACTAACTTCTTAAGCCTGGCAGTATTAAACTTCTTTTTTACTATTCTATCATAACAATATTAAAAATTATAACCCGTGAGTGAGTTACAATTTAGTTAAAGTTTGTTTGAGCTCATGTTTGGACACAAGGGGATTGGCTATGGTCTTGCTAAACTTATTTGACTTATTCCAACATCACTAGTTCGCATATTACTATCGTGTACGACATCCTTTATTGTGCAAGACACGTTGTAAGTATTATGTACGTGACTGAATGTGTATTTACATTTCAAACAGTTATCAAACCTCTCGGTTAAATATTGTACTTATGCATGTCATGATTACCCACAAAAATTTTTTTTTTTTTGCATGCTATTACACAGATTCTTTGTTACGTGTCTTATGCTTTTGGGTCACCAACACAAGTCTATATATGTTCGTATTATTGTAAAGTACGTGGACATGGGTTATGCATGCTAGGCACGACAATGTTTTGCTTATTAACACATAATAACCGTGGCTTATGGACTCTGAAGCAACTTGGAAACTTGAATATGACGTAGGCTAAGAACACTTATAAGGGTCCTAGTTCTTGAACATTGTGTGTCATGTTGTTGTGCGGAAGGAAACTCGACTCGTGTATACCCCAAGCCTTTAGTTTTAAACCGAATATTTCTTTCTTTCAAACCTTAAAACGTATAATACTTAGCTTGATTGATTTACTTGTGTGATTGTGTGTCGTGTAGACTAGTGTCTTGGCTATGGTGACCCGAAACCAAAAGAGCAATGTAGAGAGTGTTTCGTGTTTGTGTGGGTTGCATAGAGTGTTAATTGTATGGTGAGGTTGTGGGAGTTTTTGTAGGCAAATACTTGGTTACATGTTTCTAGTTACACAAACAAACCAAACTGATCCAAGCCCTAGTGATTTTGAAGTTTTCTAGTTAACTACACCTTGTTTTGTTAAACCACACAAGTACATGTCTTAATTAGGGGATATTTGTACAAGATTGAGCTAGATTATGAAATCTTATGGATTTGTGTGTTGGATTTGTGAACTGCGGCATAGGCAAAGGTGACCAAAATGGTTATTATCCATTATGTATTTGGATAGTAGGGTTCTTTTAGGACAAGTATTAATTAAACAATGTTGTACTAATACTTGATAAGATCATTAGGAGATTTTTAAGGATTTTCTAGGTGCTTTTGTGTGTATAACCGGCCCCTAGTGGGTTTTACACTAGAATTGATTAAATTTAAATGTTGAGGTTATAAAAGTGGGTATTGGTTTGAGTCTAGGTAAGTCTAGGTATTTCCGGGGTGTGTCCAAATGTATTTTATTGTGAAATGTAAACCTTTTACGTGACCAATAAAAATAAAATACGCAAAGTACATAATTATATTCTTAATAATAATTTGCTACTTGGTTGATGCAACCCTTAATTTATTTGACGACCGTTTACATTAATTGATTATTTCTAGTCTACGCAATTAAACTTAAAAGTAATTATTAAAAGTAAACGCGTATCGGACTAAAATAAATAGTGACGGATAATAAATGTCGTACAATGACATGAAAATGAGAAAGTTTATTTATATAGTTTTTGTTGTCGTAAAACTCGTAAATGTTGTATTTTCTTCGTTATAGCTCCGTTTTTAGCTATTCTTTCGAGCACGTTCTCGTTTTTGAAAGTTCTATAAATTTATGAGGTTTACAAAAATAAAAGTTTCTGTCATGAATAGTAACTTTTATAAAAATTGTTTTATAAAAGTATAAATTGTCGTAAACTT